>JBAMJV010012170.1:0-53650 GCA_037951105.1 Echinarachnius parma
CTCCAAGTCAAAGTATCTTTATCCAAACGCATGAAAACATTATTAGAAATGATATTGGATGAGGAATCTACTAATATGATGTCAATTTAAAACAACACTATAAGGTGTGTCAACAAATATATGTCAAAATATAACGAAAAGCGAGAAAAGGTTAGATGAGAAAAAATGTTCTACTGTATAATGTTAACGTATGTTTGAGTATCCTTAATTACAACTTCATACTAGTTTATTATGTGCTTATATAGATTCAGATTTTTTATGTGGTCAAGTGATGATGCAATGAACTTGTCACTTCTGGTAAACTGTTTCTGGGAAATGCCTTTCAGATCTATGCTCCCCTCATCTTATGCTAATTTTTCTCTCCATGGCTTTCTATTATGCTCTCAAATGTAGGCCTATGCTCCCCTCCTCCTCCACCACCACCATGCAAAATCGCATAGCCAATCATTTAATCTTGTTTTTTATGTAGGATAAATCTTTCAAATTGAATCTCAATGGGATCTTTAAGTGGGCACTTGACCTAATTAATTGCATGACCAACTCACAAAAGGCAAAAGAAGTCTTTGTGTGATTCTACATGCACAGGCCCCCCCCCCCCCCCCCCCCCAACTCAAAATGGAAGTTGGCCAAATTTGTAATGAAGAGAACCACCGATTGTTATGTTAATTCGACTGGCTGCCATGGTAATATTAGCGTAAATTCATTCATAATAATGCGCGGGCGCGAACTTCACAATTATCACGCACGAATTTATGGTATGCCTCTGTTATGACGTCACAATGAAAAACAATATTTTGATCCTAGTAGGGAAATCCCCTGTTTCTTGACTGTGCGCAATTAAATACATGACATCGCGTAACTGTTAGTACTGCGCGTAATTAAAATAATAGAGATGAATTAGAATACTTAAGCGTCTTTGGTATTATGAAGCGCAATTTTGCTGAGAAGTGCGTGTTTAAATGCCATGGCAACTGCAAGTGCGCAATGCGTAATTACTTTAGCTTTTTGCGTAATGTGTTAATTTATCCAATGAATCCACGTCTGATAATTTATTCAAATGAAAAAAATCTGACGTACTACCTCATTTGCATGACATTCGGTGCGTATTTTCAAAAACTTGCTGATAAAGGTGTGGCCCAACGAACGTTGAGGGCGTAAACACGAGACCGTGTTGCCTTCAGGAAGGTCAACTCGTATTTTGTTATGTACGCAGTCTATGAGAAATCGCGAATTATTTTTTGTGACCAAAGTGAAGGGCGCCCGGGTTGGCAGTACACATTTTCGGTAGATTGTAGATTTGATAAATAAAATAGAAGTCCGATTTTGTACAGATTGACACTAAATAAATAATTTTGTTTGACATTTCATCAATATGTGAACATTTTTACAAAATCGCTCCTTCCAATAATCAGTCTTATTGAAATAAACCGCATCGGCATTTTCATGATGTCGCAATTTGTTCAGTCAAACAGTGTGTGTACAAACCGTTTGTGAGTGAGGATGACATTTCGAGATAGCAGACGACAACAACGAGCATTCTCAAAATGCCGGGATTTTACTTGTATGCTATTTATTCCTGTCTTAAACTTAGGATTATTAACTAACGTTAGCGTAGAACGTCATTTGAACTAGACTCTGTCGATTAGGCACATCAATTTACTTTATTGAAAAATGTGTGACTTCCTCTTGCCCATTGGCTGTGACTATGGTGTCTGAGAGTGAGCTACGCCAGTCGGGTCGGCGGCCGGCGAGGCTAGGAGTCCCCCGCTCATTCACGGCTTCTGCTCCGGCTCTTGACTCGACGGTAGCTCATCTTCATGCAGTCGGTCTCGGTCTCGGTCACGTCTTGGTCTTGATACAAAACTCAAAAGCGGTGGTTTTATTTCTACCTTTTATAATGTATGGCCTACTTTGTATCATTATTGGAGGAGATTTAGTTTGTAAATTTCAACCCAAATCATGTCACTTGGTCTTGTTCTTAGAGATTTTACCTCAATCTTCGAGTTTTGTATTACTATTGCCTGGACTCTTTTTATTTCGCTTGAATTTGATACCTGTTTTTGTTGGTCAAGTTAAAAAAAGAAATGTCTAGCTTAGACATAGCCTATAGGCAAGCTAGGGTAGGCCCTTTAGATAGGTCTAAGTCCTTTTTGGGTAGTAAGATTGACCAGGGTTAAATACATTGAAATTGGATTTGGTTTGCACAAATAAAAAAGTCAATTCAAATCATGTGCAAATTGCATTTTTGTTTAGGTGGGGGGGGGGGGGGGGGGGGGGGGGTGGTATGAAAGACTTAACCCCAAATGCATACATGTATGGTTATAAATACAGCTAGCGAGTCATTCCTGCATCAACATTGTAGGTGTAAGGGAGTTTAATGCCTATATAGACCTACTTATTTTGTAAATCTTTACTCCAGGGACTCCAACAACAAAAAAGGAAGGCAGCGTAAAAGGAAACTGCAGGCATAGTACTTCCATTTTTTTCTCATCATTTGGGGAAAGGATGGGGGTGGTCCAGAATCAAGCCTTTATATTCCAGTGATGTAGATGTACATTTCTTATTCCTCTTCTAATAAAAAGCAGCATCAGGCTTGAAGATTATGAACCATATTTATCAAAACAAACTAATTTACATTAATTTCTTCAATCACCATCAATCATTCATAGCCACCTTTCAACTAACCATTTAAAGGGAGGGGATCATAAGTTCTTCAATGACTTTACAAAAGTATCCTGACCTAAAGGGGAAAATATAAGACTATCATGCCACACTTCATACACCTTGTTAGAGCAGATAGCTCTCCAATCAGGAATTCCACCCTGACACTCAACATCATCCATTAACCATTATCACCACAATCAGTGTGCCAACAAAATAACGAATATCTCTCATTTAGCTTCATTCTAAAAATAAGAAATAAACATTAGATAGTGATACCAAAGTAATAAGATTTTTTCTTTGAATTATAATATTTCATAGATTATTTTGTTTACAATATTGAAAATTGTATATGGATGCAAGTTATTGAGAAACATGTGGCATTTACATGAATCTATGTATCTATACAGTTTTTACACACCAAGACCAATTATAATTTTAAATTAATGAATGAGTGAGAGTTGAATCGATTTAAAGATGCTGTCCTCTTTTTGCAAGCCAGAGCAAATTGTTGAGAGATAATATGAAAAAAATGTTTTTTTAAAGCTAGCCCGAGAAGGTTAGGGCTTGAAAATGTAATATTTGCATGTTGTGGTAATTGAAGGCTGGTTGTACAAACCACCAATAATTACACATCGCACCATTAGGTTCTGTTTAGGAGGCATTCTTTCATGCATCGTTTATTGAATTCATTGGGAGAGTATATAAATGTTAACTCAGCAGGTCAGCATGTTATGTAAACACTGGTTTTACACTTCGGTTGTATACAGAAAGTGTATGCATATAGCTAGCTATGTATGCATCCCATGCACATCACAATGTACAATGCAGTCTAGGTCATTTATGTTGTTTACAAGTACAACAGGTCATTGTTTGACCTACATTCAAAGTTAGGCAAATCTAGAATTGTCTAGACTGCAACTAGTCTGGACTACAGACCCTAATAATACTACAGAAAATACCTGTTTGGGGAACATTTTTAAAATTCAGATCTTGAAATAAAAGGTTGTAACAGCCATTTCATCAGTCTTTGTGTACTAAGATCTTTTACCATTCTGTAAAGTGAAACCTTGTAAAGTGAAACAAAGCATGATGGGTCCACTGAATTTAGCTCTTTATATCAGATAGCCTTGGGCTTAAAGCAATTATTACCTCACTATATCAGGTAACTTATGTGGTAACAGGTCTCGATCGTTGTCAAGAGGTTCCACTGTAGTAATGATCAATGTTCACAAACATCTATTTAGGTTTTGCATACAATGAAAGTGATTCAATCAATTTTGTGGAGTTATAGGGCGATTTTATCATTTTTCTTTCAACTTGACCATGAGGAAAATAAAAACCTATAATATAGATTCAGAATTATAAAAGAAATGAGCCTGAGGGTTAGACAATTAGATTATGGAAAGATAATTTTTCTTGCATCATTTTAATTCTTTAATCTTTCTCACTGCAAATGTTAACATATCACCAACTAAAATGACTAGAGACATCAATTTGTGCAAGGTCATGCTCTAATTAAGTCTCTAACCCCTGAGCTACATAGCACTCCTTTTTAAAATTCCTCCTCAATACACATGCTACTGCTAGAAGTAGAAGGGTTCAGGAAAGTATCACTATGAAATGCATTCTAGCTCAGTGCGGGTTAGAACACAGTAAAAGCAATTGAGAGGTCTCGGGCAAAATCCTAAGCCTATTTTCTTTGCTCACTTTCATTTAATTAATTCATTCTGATCAGTTCCCATGTTTGGATTTTTAAAAATTAGGAATGCCTAATTTTGTTACAGTGGAACCTTTTTATACCAAACTCCAAAGGTTAAGGTAGTCTTTAAAGTATATGGGTTATCCATTGCTTGTGAACACTACCACGTAACATCCATGGTGATCTGTCATGCTCCTATAGTCCAAGATCTGTAATTAAAGAATGCAAACACAAACAGAGAAAGAGTGTTAGACTATAGCTATTGCACTTTCAGCCCATTTAAAGACAGTTGAATTTGGTAAAACATATTCTCCATAAACAACAGCTGGAGTATTTTCGGGAACAGTCCTGAATGAGTTAATACTATACTATAAACTTTCAATTGAATTGTCTTGTCCTCAAAAAGCATGTAGAGTAATCAAAGTTATCAACAAAAATTACCAAAACATGCAAATAAATTGAATAGAAAGGTGACAAATGATATTGAACACAATGAAGAAATGTGTTTGATTTATTTAGATACCTTTAATCATTCATTGCCACAAACCAATAAATACATTCACTAAGAAGTTGATCTCTGAGATATTTAGGTTGTATAATACCAATAATGAATTTATCATATATAAAAAATAAAACTTGAATGGCATTTTCATTATTCGTCTTGTCCAAATTAATACTTAATTATAAATCACGGGAAAAAAGCTAACCTCTGAAAAAAAGAAGAATCCTGCACATAAATGAGTGGGATGATTAAATATAGTACAAAGAATACCTGTGGATAGCTGATTAGCTGTGCATAGCGAGTAGAGAACTGGCAGATAAGTAATCCTGAAGTACCACCTGGTAACACCAGACTATCATCAGTCGCCAGTCCTTGTTGAACCACATCCAAAAAAAATTGCTATGAGATGAAAGAAAATATAACATTCATAAGAAAAAATATTCACTTAATTTCACTAACATGTTCAAATATATTGTTGAGAACACCAGCTTGATGTGTAGTGAAAATACAGGACCGAAATAGTTAAAAAAAAAAAAAAAAACATCTGTTCAGAGAATGCAAATTAGTAATTAGCTCCTGAAAACAGTGAAGTTACAAACGAGCTCCTGTAAAGTCTCAGTTACAAAATCATGGGCGGAAAAAGCAAAATTTATTTATTGACTGTTAGGGTTTAAACTGATATTTAGTACTACATTTACTTTTCAGTCAAGAGCCAGTGATTGAGTAAACGTAAAAAGAAATCCTTGAAAAGCAATTTATAATTAGACATTTCTTGGTCCATCATTTTGTATTGTCATCAATCAATGATTTAGAATGGGCTACAAACGATACATCCTAAACGTGCAAACAGTGTCAGGGGTTTAAAAAGGAGCACCAGATAAAAATGTGAATTAATGGAATAATGCTTTCCAGTCTGGGGCTGGCATGTGTTTTGCAGGGCGCTTGCCGGCCCTGGACCTGGTCCTGGTCCTGGTATGGTGACTCAAGACACATCAGAGTAATAAGAGCTAGCCTAAGTAATAAGAGCTGGTATAGCTTGTACTGTAGCACAATTTGAATGCCATTGCAGTGATTGGAAGAAAACAATTACCCAGGACCAGGCTCAGTCTCACTCTTGGAATCTATTTTTATTTTTTTTTACTAAAATTAAAATGTAACTTCTAAATTAACTAGGCAGGACTTATTTAGGACTCAGGACCACAATAACAATCAATTTGTCCATGATTAATGAATCACTGAGAGTGAGAGAGATGCTAGTACTTGTTGTAGTACTAATATAGTACTAGTAGAGTACTAGTAGAACATCTAATCTCTCTAGTATTGTGATTAAACATAATTCCGGTTCTTGGCTTATCTAAGGTAGATAGCAAACCATCGTTTTAAGGCCGAGTCGAGCCGGCCAGAGAAGCCGAGGATGAGAGCTTCGCCTGCCGACATGACCGGCGTGGCTCACTTCTAGTTCTAGCCCACCGGCAAAGCCAAACCCTAGGCAAGCCAAAGGCAAAGCCGGCGAAGTTACCTACTTCACTCAGAAGTTCAGTACGGGTTCAGTACTTGGTTGCTATCCAGTATTCATGTCCAGTCTTAGATCGACAAAACGAATCGTTTTCATGGCCTATTTTACTGGTTATTTCAGTTAGAATGACCGGCAGTAAGAGACTGAATTAAATGTAAAAAGATGCCACAGCACAGCCCACACAAACAAAATATTTGTCGATCTATTTCAGCCGCGCCCGCGCCCAAGTTCCACTTCCACTTCCATATTTTTATTTCACGCTTACAATTATGATATTATTTCAATCAAACGATCAACATGATGACAAGAATACACTAACGGCAGTATGGTTAATTATCTTTTAGACACAATCTATAAAATATGGTATTACAGCATTTAAAAATAAAAATCGACTTACTATTTGTGAAAGTTGGCCTCCGCCGTTCTGTATTGTTGTCGTCTGCTATCGCAAGGCTCAAGATCAGTCAATGTGCTTTGTACACAAAGTTAATATTGGACTGCCAAATATGTGTAATAACTTTGGAATGCCGGTGTAACTTCTTTTATTAAAAAAATAAATGGAATGACCGATTTTGGTTACATTTCACATATTGATGAAATGTCAAACAAAAATTATATATTTAGTGTCAATCTGTACAAAATCGGACTTCTGGTTTGTGTATCAAATCTACAATCTACGGAAAATGTGTACTGCCAACCCGGGCGCCCTTCAAGTGGTCACAAAAAATAATTCGAGTTGACCTTCCTCGAGGCAACACGCAAGTGTATACGCCCTCAACGTTCGTTGCATAAAATAATACACGTGACGTGGAGCTTGCTCAATCGAATTGAATTAAACTTTCTTTGGCAAATTGTTTTGTTATAAAAGTTCACATGTTTCAACGTTATGGTTAGAGAGTGTTCGTCTTTTCTGCACTCAGATCAGATAGATCAACATTTAATTTCCCCTTATTCTATATCTATATAATTATGTCGAATTTATCTAGCACCATGAATATAATGAGGGGGAAAAGCAGTAGCGATGACCCGAGAAATAGCACGAGCATCAACGGTAAGTTATCAGAAGATCACAATTATATTATTATGATGAATTAAGATGATGATGATGATGATGATGAAGATGATAATGATGATGATGATGATGTTGCTGATGCTGATGATGCTGCTGCTGCTGCTGATAATGATGATGATGATGCTGCTGCTGCTGCTGATGATGATGATGATGATGCTGCTGCTGCTGCTGCTGATGATGATGATGATGATGATCATGATGATGATGGGTGGTTGAGATGACGGTGGCGGTAGTGGTGTTGGTGGTGGTAATGGTGGTGGTGATAACGATGGTGAGGGAGTCAGTAAAGTGATGGTGTCGATGTTGATGATGACCTTGTTCCCGACGTAGCGCTCACATTTGCCCGCCATTGGCAGGAAGTTGTGTGATGATACAAAATTATGATAATGATGATGACCTTGTCTAAGTTGTCTAAATAGTCACTGTAATATGCTTATTATTATGACTGGTTTTGTTTATTTGTTTCAATTTGGTTGGCCACAGACCTGCGAGTATCTGACGACGACAACCCCTTTGCGTCTCGACGTGATTACGCGACTCTTCTGACTGAATACCGACGCACCCGACTCCGATCTCAGGTCGTACGCGACGCGTTCGTCGGAGTCAAATGCGCCCTAACCCGACTCTTACTGGAGATCCAGCTCTTCGTAGTGACCCAGGGACTCGATGTCGAAATGGCACAAATTTGATTCGAACTATGACGTCGCAACTTACTTTCCTATCTTACAATTTGCCCAGTGGTAAAGTGCAAACAACAGTTGCTATACGTACATCGATATCGGATATAAGAAGTAAAAAGGAAATGAGACAATACTGGCACTTTGGCTTCCCTGCTCATTGACGGACGCGATATCGAAATGGTGCTACATTGAACTAGAAATTAAAAAAATAACGACAATCATTGCCGAAGTGGTATTCCTTTCTTTAATATAACTGGAGATCACGAATCATGCCAAGTATTAAAAAAAAAGATTAAAGCTAAAAGATAAAAGCTAAAATTGTGTTGCCGTCCAATTCATATGAGAATAGTGCAACTATTTATATATTTGAAGAGCTTAATTCCAAAGGCGCTAAATCCCATTTCAATAAAAATTGAGTTTACGATATCAGTACATTAATAAGCTACGTAGCTATCTAGATATCCATATTTTAGGGGAAATTACACAAACAAAATCAAAATATGGAACATCTTTTTTTTTCATATTCCCATAGGCATGTGTACAACGTTTGGCAAAGACATCTGTTTTTCTCCAAAGTTGAAAATGTAGATTTAGCGCCGTTTGGAATTAAGCTCTTAATTTGTAGACTTTTTTTTTCTTTACCTCTCTTTCTGTCATATAATATAATATGTGGAGTTTTCCACGCGCTCTCAATAAAATGAAATTATATTTAGAATTACACACAACAGCGTTTGGTAATTGAAAAGAAAACGTCTTCAAATTATGATACATCATAGTTAACGGTGATTGTATTTAATTCGGAATTAAAGTATTTCGTAATAATGATCAATAATTATATGCGATTCTATATAGCGTCTAATATGAAACCATGTTTAGTCGCTTTTATAAATACAAAATAACAGTATGAATTAAATTATTTACAACTACGCGTTAACATAATTATATAATTTTAAGATTTAATAACAATTTACAAACATTTATAAAATAAAACTACATTTAAGCGTTACACTAATAAATTCGAAGCAAAACAATATACATCAATTTAAAGATATTGTCCTTCTTATGCAGGCATATCTTAGTTCTTTAAACGATTCCATAAACCACAATAATAGATTACTTTGTACATCAAGTTGGTGGCATTTAAAAGGATCTAGTAACTTTGTTGGCATGTGCACAAAGTGATGAATGGTTGATAGAATGTATACATTATTGTTGTTATCTGATATGTCCAGTGGGTATTGTGTGAGAATTTCAAGTTAAATGGACGTTTAATGGCCGAGTAATGAGCAAATTGCAAAGTGAATTTTACTAACTCATTGTACTGACTTCTTACACGGTTACGACTATCCAGTGGACAGTTTAACATCTGAACACTTCAATCGTAAATATTTTGTTAACGAAAGGGAAATTTGAAAATACAAAACCATCTGTTGTTGATACGAATACGAATACGAATACATCAATGTATGAGGGAACCGCTGGAATTCCAATTGGATTTTGATGATTTGAACAATTTAAACTTAATAGCATGTCTATTCTCTAGTGGTTCGTTCATGGTATGTTTGTTTAACTCTCTCATATAAGTATGTAACCATCTTTGATTTTTTCAAAATTTGATGTTCTTTTTGTTAGTTAGATATTTATGATTTGATTTGAACAAATCCCTGGGATCATAACAACAATGGGTTAGCCCAAAAACATTTTTTTGTTGGATTGGAGTAACGGGCAACCAAAAATTAGGGTAGGTAGAGGTAGGTTTTTTTTTTTTTTTTTTTTTTTTTTTGCAGGATTCGCACAAATACACAAAAACACACATATAACACACACACATATCGCAATCGCAAAAAACAAAAACAAAATCAAACAAAAAAAATGTCACAAAAAAAAAATCAGAAAAACCTTTATTAGGGTCGGCGGTATTTTTAGGGTCGGGCGGGTTACGCCAATCCAACAATTTATTTTTCATGGCCTTACTGCATAAACTAATGGCAATGCAATAAAGTAAGCAAATAACACTTTTCATGTTCGCTCATCATTATTATTTATTGATATAACACGGCATTTTCATCCGGGCATTTTCATCACTCAGACATGTCAGTGAACGTCACAAAAATATTCATTTTTGTTCAACCCTTTGTCACCTTTTGTTAAAGTAATTTTTCAGTGATAACTAACACATTTTAGTTACTTAAATTATGTTTGACCAAAACTGTACTATCCCTTTAAAAGTAGACTTCTCAGATCACGTGACGCGCGTATTCAAAACATGCGCTCCAAGGATATTTAAATATATTAAGCGTATTTGTACAATAAGCGTATTGTACAGCTATACCCAGGGGGGTGTCACTGCTGCCAGAGTGCAGCGATTTTTGCTCACCGGAAGAGCCCACAACTGGTTGCATTATGGGCTACTTGGGAACTACAGTTAACCAATCACAGAGTAGTTCAAACGCGTCGTCACGGGATCGAGGTCAATAAAACAAGTTCATATGCATACGTCACAATGGCTCCCATTGTTCTCATAAGCGTGATGAAATCTAGGACAGTGCGCAGGAAAATAGGCGCGATAGTCTACGCACTGCATAGCATGATGATTGGTCCAGTATTTCTAGGTCACTACGCGATGACGTAGAGAAGTGGGCTACGGGAGCTTCAAAAATCGGTTCACTCCGCCATGTTGCCCATGTACAAAGTCTATGGGACACGTGACTTGCGCGCGTTAAGTGAGCCTTCTAGTTATAAACGGGTTGGTTTGTTTATTCATACTTCTATGGCTATACCCAGGGGGGTGTCACTGCTGCCAGAGTGCAGCGATTTTTGCTCACCGGAAGAGCCCACAACTGGTTGCATTATGGGCTACTTGGGAACTACAGTTAACCAATCACAGAGTAGTTCAAACGCGTCGTCACGGGATCGAGGTTAATAAAACAAGTTCATATGCATACGTCACAATGGCTCCCATTGTTCTCATAAGCGTGATGAAATCTAGGACAGTGCGCAGGAAAATAGGCGCGATAGTCTACGCACTGCATAGGCATGATGATTGGTCCAGTATTTCTAGGTCACTACGCGATGACGTAGAGAAGTGGGCTACGGGAGCTTCAAAAATCGGTTCACTCCGCCATGTTGCCCATGTACAAAGTCTATGGGACACTTGACTTGCGCGCGTTAAGTGAGCCTTCTAGTTATAAACGGGTTGGTTTGTTTATTCATACTTCTATGGCTATACCACAGTATCGAATCTCTCTGATGCGCTCCTTGTAATGTGCGCGTTAGTTTCAGAACTATACACGTGACGTGGAGCTTGCTCGATCGAATTGAATTAAACTTTCTTTGGCAAATTCTTTTGTTATCAAAGTTCACATGTTTCAACGTTATGGTTAGAGAGTCTTCGTCTTTTCTGCACTCAGATCAGATAGATCAAATATTAAATTCCCCTTATTCTATATCTATAGATGTCGGATTTATCTAACACCATGAATATAATGCGGGGGAAAAGCAGTAGCGATGACCCGAGAAATAACACGAGCATCAACGGTAAGTTATCAGAAGATCACAATTATATTATTATGATGAATTAAGATGATGATGATGATGATGATGATGATGATGATGATGATGATGGGTGGTTGTGATGACGGTGGCGGTAGTTGTTCTGGTGGTTGTGGTGGTGGTGGTTGTGATGGTGGTGGTGGTGGTAATGGTGGTTGTTATAACGATGGTGAGGGAGTCAGTAAAGTGATGATGTCGATGTTGATGATGACCTTGTTCCCGACGTAACGCTCACATTTGCCCGCCATTGGCAGGAAGTTGTGTGATGATACAAAATGATGATGATGACCTTGTCTAAGTTGTCTAAATAGTCACTGTAATATGCTTATTAATATGACTGGTTTTGTTTATTTGTTTAAATTTGGTTGGCCACAGACCTGCGAGTATCTGACGACGACAACCCCTTTGCGTCTCGACGTGATTACGCGACTCTTCTGACTGAATACCGACGCACCCGACTCCGATCTCAGGTCGTACGCGACGCGTTCGTCGGAGTCAAATGCGCCCTAACCCGACTCTTACTGGAGATCCAGCTCTTCGTAGTCACCCAGGGACTTGATGTCGAAATGGCACAAATTTGATTCAAACTATGACATCGCAACTTACTTTCCTAGCGTACAATTTGCCCAGTGATAAAGTGGAGACAACGGTTGCTTGTATACGCGCATCGATAACGGATATAAGAAGTAAAATTAAATGCGAAATTACTCGGACTTCAGCTTTCCCTGATCATATTGGGACTCTTTGACGAAATGGTGCAACTTCTAACTACACAATTAAACAAAATGATATATAAATACAATTGTCGATGCGTTCGTCGCAGAGCCGTATCCGCTCTGGTTCGTCGGTTCGTCGGTTCGTCGGAGTCAAGTGCGCCCTCACTCGACTCTAGAGATTCTAGAGATTCAGCTCCCTTTGGTCACCCAGGAACTCGATGTCGACATGGCGCAAATTTGATTCGAATTTGTACGTCTCTATATAGTCAAGGAGCCTGAACATTCCTGTGGGATTTTTTGTATGAAAGCAAGCCACCTATCCAAATGTCTCAAGGGCACCCCAAATAACAATAAAAAACATGTTGGCAGTCTGAAATCCCTGGCAGATGAAAATTGTGAAGGAAAAAAGGAAAACAACAAAATTGTACTTGGTAGACCTATTTACTTTTAGGGGTAGGTCAATGTTGGTGTAGAGGGCGCTAAAAAAATATAATATTTTTGCGAGGTGATACAAAACTAAGTGTAGATCTAAGAATTAGCATGTAGAGGGCGCTAAAAAAATATAATATTTTTGCGAGGTGATACAAAACTAAGTGTAGATCTAAGAATTAGCATGTAATGTTAATTATAGAACAGACTTTTTTTGATAGAAATTGGTTCAGAAACGTCTGAAATATCCATAAATATATTGTTCATGATATATGTGACGGACCAACTTTTATTCGATAATTTAAGACAAAATTAAATTCTAACACATTTTTGAAAATGTACCATACATTTCTTTGTTAAATTGCTTATGATGGTATCTCTATTGGTATAATTATATTTATCAAGCATCACATTCACTATGATTCACATTTAAACAAAATATGGTTGATACTTAAGATGTCTGGAGGGCGCCCTGTTATGTTAACAACTCCTTTTTTAAATGAAAACAGCCCCGTTTCTTACCCGTTTCCGTTTATATGATTTTATACCATTCAAGCATCATTGAATAATAACTGTTCGTTTTAACGAAGGCTGACATTCCTGTGAGTAGCTCGACACTGTGAGCCCCATGCGACAACCATCTGCTTTTGTTCTGCATGAGCAAGATAGCTAGTGGGCTCCATATTTGTCTTCACATGTGACAAGAGTCGTTTCAGTGGGACGTTTGCTATTTGTGTAGCATTTGTTATGTGGTAGGCGATGACTGGCTGAACACCCTGCCTTCTGTCACGTGTGGCACCATTTAGAGAGGTAGGAAGATCATAGCGATAGGTGGACTTCATCACTGTATCTCTCCAGGTTACATGGTAACGGGTCGTGAACTGATCAGCCAGCTGGTTACAGCTGACGAATTCAGCGCACAGATCACTCTTGACCTTCTCAGGCTGCCATAAAATCAGTCAATAATATTTAACGAGAAACAAACCATTAGGTAACATTATACAAATCCACATAGATTTTTGTGAACATTGAACATTGTTTAAAGTGACGCTATAATTTTTTACTTTCCAATCATTTATGAGTATTTCTTGCAATTTACTACATATATAAATACATATACGTATTTCGGCATAATTGTCGGGTATAAAAACAAAATTTTTTTTTTTAATTTTTTGTATGGGTTTCCCAAAGTTGCAGGGGCGTCGATCCTGGGGGGGGGGGGGGGGCAGGGGGGGCGGGCGGTCGCCCCCCCCCCCCCCCCCCCCCCCAATGAAAATATTGGGGGGGCGAACATATCATTTCGCCCCCCCCCCCCCCAATAATTCCGAAAATGAGGAAGAAAAAAATCAAGTGCTATAATGCCAAAGAGGGGTAAGACACATTTATCAATAATTAATCTTAAAAATAGCCGTTTTCTAGTTTGAATAGGACTGTAAATCTCGTTTTTGCGGCGCGCTTCGCGCGCATACAGTTTCTCATATTGCAAGTTTCATTTGGGTTGCTGGAACTCATATTTCGAAATGTGTTGGGCAGTGTAATTTTTTCTCAAACGCACACCTCAAACAAAGCTGATTAAACCCTCATCTATACACATATTCGGTTACGGAAACTTAGCCCACCGTCACAGAAGATAAAATAATCTGAAATATAACTTTCAGTCAATTCGGTCCATACGCGCTGAACGTAAATCATATTGGAATAATTATCATGTCCCCCAACATTTGAAAGTGGTGAAGATTGTCCACCTCCCTTTGTCATAATGTATGTTTGGTTCCATACTTATATACTTCATATTACGTACAATTTCTGTCTCAGGTGTGCACCAAATCGCACAATTTCACGCCCCAAAATACAAAAGCTCCCTACTGTGGGAGGGGGTGTCCCCCTCCCACACCCTCCCCCGCTCGGTCTCAGTGGTCACTCTGGATTTTTTTTCTTCAAATTTCGCCCCCCCAATATCAAAAACGGATCGACGCCCCTGTTGCAGTGTGTATCCGCTGAGCGGGGTAATAACAATCGTGTAAAGCGCTATGATCTCCACGGGAATAACCGTTATTATTATTATTATTTTATTACCCCTTTAAAGTGACACAATTAATCACATTTGGACGTTTGAAGTACAAACGGATCTAATATATCTCCTTGCTGTGACACTTTAAGGCTGAACTTAATACATTAATCACTTATTTTCATGTGATTAATATGCAAAAAGAAGAACATTACAATCAACTTTCTGTTTCACTTGCCATAATTAATTGCCATCCATCCATCCATCCATCCATCCATCCATCCGTCAACATGAATATTCGTTCATGCATGCTTCTGGGTCATCTTTTGTATGTGTCACACTCAATGAAAGGATTTGCATCGTTAATGATAGAAAATTGCCACAAAATGATTACACTATCATAAAATAATCTTAAATTCATGGCAAAGAGCAATTTTTTCTCAAACGCACACCTCAAACGAAGCTGATTAAACCCTCATCTATACACATATTCGGTTACGGAAACTTAGCCCACCGTCACAGAAGATAAAATAATCTGGAATATAACTTTCAGTCAATTCGGTCCATACGCGCTGAACGTAAATCATATTGGAATAATTATCATGTCCCCCAACATTTGAAAGTGGTGAAGATTGTCCACCTCCCTTTGTCATAATGTATGTTTGGTTCCATACTTATATACTTCATATTACGTAAAATTTCTGTCTCAGGTGTGCACCAAATCGCACAATTTCACGCCCCAAAATACAAAAGCTCCCTACTGTGGGAGGGGGTGTCCCCCTCCCACACCCTCCCCCGCTCGGTCTCAGTGGTCACTCTGGATTTTTTTTCTTCAAATTTCGCCCCCCAATATCAAAAACGGATCGACGCCCCTGCAAAGTTGTTATTTAAATCTAACAATGACAAAACTATGTTCGTGACCCATTTACAATCTGATTTCACAATTATAGACACAGGAAAGTGAGGAAGTGATAAGAAAGTGTAAACCCGGGATTCTTCCCTTCGCAGGCCCAGAACACGAAACATAAGAAAACAAAGACAAATATAGAGCCTTATGATCTGGGTATACATTTATCAATGGCGGATCGATAGGACCTTATAAAAGAGGGGGCAGCACTTTGAGTTGACAACCAAAGAAAATGAAGATCCCCAAATTATGAACACAATAGAAAATCATGCTTCAACGTATAAATCAACGTAAAAAGGGTAGGGGTGGGGCACGTGGCCCCTGCACCCCCTCTCCCTGAATTGTGTTATTGTATGATTATGTTATTTTATAAAAAATGTATCCATGTTATTTAAACTCAACCGGATCTTTCCAGAAACGAAACCTGACCACCTTCGTGTTATGTGTAATATTTTCTCGGATGTTCCTGGTATATAGCGCTAGTGCTCGAAAAACAACCTAACGTAATCAACACGATTATACCATAATATCAAAATATTAATATAAGGCACTAAATGCAGGACATCTGATCGACTGATCTTCGCAAACCTATGTTTTTTGGGGGGAACTTAGAGCGATAATGTAAACTATTTGACATGCAATCGATTTCTCACTAAATATTACTAAATATTAATAAAATAATCATGAAGGTTTGTCTCTGCTATTTTCACAATTACACTAAAGAGCATTATGATATCATCACATTACTTCAGATTTGTGTTATGTAGAGTCGTGTGCATCTTTTGATACCAAATTTGACTGCATAATATCTTCGGTTAATCTGTCACGTGTCATTTTAAGTCACGTGTTATACAAATGACTTGAAATTGTACGTTCAGTTATATACAAAAACGCATTGAAATGTTTAAGATATTTAAAACGTTACACAATTTGTATTTGAAGTTCTTCGAATGGCATTCAATGTTATTTTTGAAAGTTTTACAAGTGATATACACGAGAAAAAAAATAATAAAACAATAAAACACATAACAAATTTTTAAAAATAAAGGCATAAGAATATGAGTTCTTAATAATAATAATAATAATAATAATGGTGGCTACCTATAGGTCGCACGGGTGTAATTCAGCCTTTTCGACTTTTTTCTCAAAAACGCGGAGGAATCATGACGTAATTTTTTTTCAGAAAATAAATCAGAAACAATACTTAAGTTGTTATTATCTGTATTTTTATGCTGGATTTGGCATTAATGTAATGTTATCTTCCATAATAAGCCCAAATTCTGGATAAATCTGGTAAATGATGACTTTTTTTGATTATTCAGTGCAAAGCATGCAGATCTGGAATCCTGTAGACAAGACCAATACCAAATATGTATTCTTCGTTCAAGGCTCATTTTATTAATTTTCCGCTGCATCAATTTTTTTTTATTTTTTTCTGTTGATAGATCTACCATGATATAGAGATATATCAAAAAAAATAGGAAACTTCATGCAATCATTTATATTTTATCTTGGATTGAAATTATGGTGTTTAGTGTGTAAGCCTATGGGGATAATATTTACTACCGTGTGTCCTATATAGCGCACGTTCCGTCTTTCGACGCTCGCGGCGCATCACTATTATTACCCCGGTCATCGGATACATACTGCACTCAATCCAGCACACATGGTGCACATTGTTCACTCCCTGGGAGCATTCCAGCTAGGCAACCTCGTAGATGCACACAGTGCTAAGTAACTCCTAATAGTGTATTGTTGGTATCTGATTTTACTCAATCATTATAATAGAGGTAAAACATGTTTGATAATGAAATGTACATAATGTATAATAGGGAAAATAGATATAGATTATAGAGTTCAAATACATAATAGGCCTTAATATCGATTATAATACAATATAAACAATTGAATAAAGTGATTTGCTTACTAATAACAATTTAATGATATATCTGACAAAAAAGCACTTATACTTTTTTTCTGTGTGTTTTGCCAATATTAACACTGAACTAAGACTGTAATACAGAAGTCAGCAATGAGTGTAAATATTATGTAGGTGTAGGGAAAGATAAGGGAAAATAAATGAAGCGGCAAAGGCAGTAGTGCTTACCTCAACTCTCAGTCAAATTATTGTTTATTTGTTAAGTAGGAAGATTCTTTTTATTCATGTACATGATAATACAATCAAACAAAGTAATGGGCATGGAAATAAACAATCATGATAAAAAAAAATGATAATCCTACAAAAGAAAAACAAAGTGACCTACTCTACATCTTTAAACAATGTTACAATTGTTTTTAGCTCATCCGGCCCGAAGGGGCCGATGAGCTTATGCCATGGTGTGGCGTCCGTCGTCCGTCCTTCCGTCCTTCCGTCTGTCCGTCCACAGTTTTAAAAATGCTTCTTCTTCGTTATTTTTCAACCGATTTTGATTATGATTGTTTCATAAGATAGGGCTAGGAGGGGGATTTAAAACTTCTACACAGAATCGTGAAATTCATTATCTATGGTAATTTATGCAAATTTATTCGAAATCACAAAAAATGCTTCTTCTCCTTCATTTCTCGACCGATTTTGATTTGGTTTGCTTTATCTGGTAGAGCTAACTTTGGTACAATAAACTTCTACACAGAATTTAGAATTTTTTCTCCATTAATTAATTATGGTAATTTTTAATTTTTTTTAATTTTTTTTAATTTTTTTCCCATGTCCCTTCCGGGGCGTCAAATTTATATTTTGTTCACTCTAATTTTTTATTTTTTTATTTTTATGTCCCTTCCAGGGCATCAAATTTTTATTTTTTGACCAGTTGAAAAGTGTATACCACATGAAATTTGCGATATTTGATGTTGCGAGATGCCGGATGAGCGCTACGTCATTGACGTTCTGGTTAATGTTGTAGGCCATTTTCTGAGCCATTGTACCCTTTTAGGTTGTACTGGTACGTCATTGTTTCAACAAGTCCACACAATTATAAGTTGTATTTGACTCATATAAATGTTCATTGGACTAGAGGTACACACATGTCTATGATGAATGAGCACTTAACCAGGGATATTAACAGTAATAACAACATAATTATGCTGTTTGAATCCGTGACATTGCATACTTGTCAATGATGGTGACTTAACCTCCTATGGAGAAGCATGTTCTTTATTGGGATAAGATCTTCAAGAGGGATCACTATTAAAAAGCTTGTATATGGCAGCTTTTCAAAGATTTGAATCCTCGAACTGGTCAGGTTGATGGTTTAAACAGATATTGTATATCATGTGACTGCACATGTCTCCAGGACTCATTAACCATTAAATTGTTCACTCAAACACTGTTCTCACTGAGGAAGCTCAGGGCAGTTCCTGTGTTAGCTGTCAACTACACAACATCTATGGTTCAATAACTGTATGACTGTATACATGTACTGCCATTTGTGATCTTAGACTTATACCATTTTATCGAGCACATCATTGATACTCCTTAAGTAGCGGATGATGTACTTTACAGAAATGTATATGATCTTACATGACGTCTAGTGTTAGAGGAATATCATTCATGAAAATGCTTAAAATATACATCAGCATATCCACAATAGTATAGAGTATTTCACATTTGTGAAAATACCAATATAATTATAATATTTTATAGTGGCATCTGACGATAACTGGTTTCTTTATGTGATAATGTAGCCTGATGATTGTGGTTTGATTGGTCACTTTGTAGTTTTTCCCCTCTTTTAGGATCTTCATCATGCTAGCCTTGATAACGATTCTACTCCCTTGCTTTAGTACAATGTGGGAATATAAATGGACTTATACTTGCACTAGTAAGCAGTCATTTCTTTCCTGCTAGTGGTACTGTCAGTGTCATTTGTAAAAAGTTGTTTTATTTTGTATTTAGAAAAGTAGTTGTTAACATAACAGGGCGCCCTCCATACACCTTAAGTATCAACCATATTTTGATCAAAAATAGAATCATAGTAAATGTGATGCTTGGTAAATATAATTATACCAATAGAGATCCCATCAAAAACAAATGTTTAGTGCATTTTCAAAAATGTGTAATGATTTAATCATAATTTCTTGAATTATCGAATAAAAGTTGGTTCCTCACATATATCATGAACGATATATTGATGGATATTTCAGCCGTTTCTGAACCGATTTCGACCAAATACAGTTTGTTCTATAATTAACATTACATGCTAATTCTTAGATCTACACTTAGTTTTTCATCACCTCGCAAAAATTTAATATTTTGAAGCGCCCTCAATACCAACATTGTCCTACCCCTAAAAATAAAAAAGGTCTACCAAGTAAAATTGTGTTGTTTTCCCCTTTTCCCTCACAATTTTCATCTGCCAGGGATTTCAGACTGCCAACATGTTTTGTATTGTTCTTCGGGGTGCCCTTGAGACATTTGGATGGGTGGCTTGCTTTCATACAAAAAATCCCACGGGACTTTATTTACGTGGACATGCTCCCGGACTAATACTTGTTTTTCTTCCTTGCAATGCGCCTAATAATAATAATAAAGTGGAGCCATCGGTTGCTCGTATTCGATTTCAGATGTAAGAAGTGAAAAAGGAAATGAGACAATACTGGCACTTCGGCTTCCCTGCTCATTGAGGGACTCGTTATCGAAATGGTGCTACATTGAACAAGAAAGTTAAAAATAAAGACAGAGTCATTGCCGAAATGGTATTCCTTTCTTTAATATAACTGGAGATCAAGAATCATGCCAAGGATAAAAAAGACAAAATGTAGCTACAAATTGTGTTGCTGTTCAATAGTTTGCAGCTATTTGAAGAGCTTATTTCCAATATAGGCGCTAAATCCCAATTTAAAATAACAATTGAGTTTACGATATCAGTACATTAATAAGCTACGTAGCTATCTAGATATCCATATTTTAGGGGAAAATTACACAAACAAAATCAAAATATGGAACCTCTCATTTTCATATTCCCATAGGCATGTGTACAACGTTGGGCAAAGACATCTGTTTTTCTCCAAAGTTGAAAAAGTAGATTTAGCGCCTTTTGGAATTAAGCTCTTCATTTGTAGGCTTCCTTTTCTTTACCTCTCATTCTGTCATATAATATGTGGAGTTTTCCACGCGCTCTCAATAACATGAAATTATATTTAGAATTACACACAACAGCGTTTGGTAATTGAAAAGAAATGTATTACGTCTTCAAATTATGATACATCATTAGTTAACAGTGTTTGTATTTATATCGGAATTAAAGTATTTCATAATAATGATCAATATATGCGATTCTATAATATAGCGTCTAATATGAAACCATGTTTAAGCCCGGCGCAGACAGAGCCGACTCGACCCGATCCGACTGGTTTCAATCAGGCTAGAGTTGGGCCCGGTCGGTCGGAGCAGATTTATCGTGTTGAATCGGCCCCAACTGGCATCCGACTGTCTCTTGACTGGCAAAATGTGTGTCGCAAAGCACTGAAAACTGAGCCGATCGGAATGACAACCAGTCGAGTCGGCTCTGTCTGCGCCGGGCATTAGTCGCTTTTATAAAAACAAAATAGCAGTATGAATTAAATTATTTCCTACGCGATAACATAATTATATAATTTTAAGATTTAATAACAATTTACGAACATTTATAAAATAAAACTACATTAAGCGTTACAATAATAAATTCGAAGCAAAACAATATACATCAATTTAAAGATATTGTCCTTCTTATGCAGGCATATCTTAGTTCTTTAAACGATTCCATAAACCACAATGATAGATTACTATGTACATCAAGTTGGTGGCATTTAAAGGGATCTAGTAACTTTGTTGACATGTGCAAAAAGTGATGAATGGTTGATACAATGTACACATTATTGTTGTTATCTGATATGTCCACTGGGTATTGTGTGAGAATTTCAAGTTAAATGGACGTTAAATGGCCGAGTAATGAGCAAATTGCAAAGTGAATTTTACTAACTCATTGTACTGACTTTTTACACGGTTACGACTATCCAGTGGACAGTTTAACATCTGAACACTTCAATCGTAAATATCTTTTTAACGAAAGGGAAATTTGAAAATACAAAACCATATGTTGTTGATACGAATACGAATACGAATACAACAATGTATGAGGGAACCGCTAGAATTCCAATTGGATTTTGATGATTTGAACAATTTAAACTTAATAGCATGTCTATTCTCTAGTGGCTCTTTCATGTATGTTTGTTTAACTCTCTCTCATATAAGTATGTAACCATCTTTGTTTTTTTCAAAATTTGATGTTCTTTTTGTTATTTAGATACTTATGATTTGATTTGAACAAATCCCTGGGATCATAACAGCAATGGGTTATAGCATAAACTAATGGCAATGCATGAGTAAGCAAATAGCACTTTTCATGTTCGCTCATCATTATTATTCATTGATATAACACGGCATTTTCATTCGGGCATTTTCATCACTCAGACATGTTAGTGAACGTCACAAAAATATTCATTTTTTCAACCCTTTGTCACCTTTTGCAAATGTCAACATAGTAACTAGATCTCTTTAATTAATTTGTATAATGGCTCATTTTAGTATAATAGAGAAACACACGCTCTCAGAATGTGTGCCATTATTATAGGTATATAGTATATATAATCGTTTATAAACAAACATGATATATAATTACCATCATTTGCAAAAGTTTAAGACCACCCTTCCAAAATGCAATAACTCAAAGAAAAAACAAAGTTAAACATATTAATTTTTCAGACATACTTCTATTTTCAACGCATAACCTTTGTATCACACTTGAACTGCTCTTTGACATTGTTTCCATGACCACTGTAGTAAACATGTTATGTAATCATTCAATGAGACAAAAGAATGCATTCCAAATTATTGAAATACCCACAGATTCCCAGGTGGTCTTAAACTTTTGCAAATGATGGTAAAATTGCACAAATTTTAGAGAATGACAATGAGTGATGACTAAGGGTTATTTGTTTAATACTACATAGGCATATTGGTTACAACAATTTGGTACAGTACCAAAATAAAACAGACAAAGTACGTATATACAAGTACTTTAATATGTACACATAATTACCACATAATTATTGAGACAGATGCATACAGGGTGCCCCCCCTCCCCCACCCCCCCCCCCCCCCCCCCCAAAAAAAAAAAAAAAACAGAACGGGGTAGGTTACTTGCCATTTTAAAGAAACGTAAAAAAGTATACTGATCACTGCTTGATGCTATATGACGGGCATGAATGGCTGTTTTTTCTGGCACCGACTTCGTAGAAATTGACACAAATTTGTTTTGGGTACCAAACTTCCTTTAAAAAAACTGTCTATCCAGTGAACCTAGTCTGTACGTTTCTTTAAAATGTGAAGTACCCCGTTCCGTTTTTTGTTTTTGTATTTTTTTAGGGGAGGGGGCACCCTGTATAGAATAAAAAACGACTTGAATGCTACATGCAGATATAAAATGTTAAAATGGTCCATGAAGACATAAAGCAGGTTTAATCAGGTTGAAATAGTCTGTCAGATTAAAGTTAAAGGGGAACCCAAAAGCTGGCATTTTCTCTTGCTATAAATTATACGGATACGTGCATAATTCCCACTTCTAGTCGTATATCTCCTGTGTGTTTAAAACCACTATCTATATTGAATGAACACCGAAGGCTAACATGTTTTCCAACCGGTGCCGCGTGAAACGTCATTATTTTGATTAGCACTAACAAAAGCTGATAAAGTAACCACTGACATAGCAGCACATTCAACAACATCGGTTACACAACCCGGTTTTGAAAGTGCACGCTCATATGACGTTTCATATGGTAAAGTTGGAGAATGCAAGTCAGAAAAGTTAGAAAATGCCAGCTTTTCGTTTCCAATTAATTATATATTTCTTGTCAGTTTCCCTATGTTTGAGATATCTGATACAAACAGAGTTGCATCATTTTGATGATCCCTCGCACATTATCCCTTGATTTCTTGTCCTTGATTTCCTATCCTAATTTGTGTCAGGTTTATAACAGCTTCTGACCATCACGGGCATTGAAATTTGTTTCAGGGACAACCAAACCGTCACAGGAGCTTTCTAGCTCAGTCGGTAGAGCACCGGTCTAGCATCCGGAGGTATAGGGTTCTAATCCCGGGGAAGCCCTACTTTCATGTAATGTATATATTTCTGGTCAGTTTCCCGTCGTTAGTATATAGGCTATAAAAGCACTTTTTTGAAAAGTATATATATGGCTCAATTTAATACACACCGTGTACCATAAGATAATTATGTTCATGAATAAGCCGATATTGTTGCCGCAGGAAAGTTATTAAAACTTATCCGAAGACATACTAGACAATATTGTACAGGGTGGCCCCCAAAAAACGGAACGGTGCACTTCCCAAAATATAGTAACAAAATGATTATGTCCATCGGATAGGGTGTCTTTTCAAATGGAAAACTATACCAAGATTTTGGTCGTGTAGTTTTTTGTTTAGGGCGCTGTGAGTGACACCATGTCAGGTTCCCATTTTGTCAATTTTTTACCAAGTCAGTGCCTGATAAATCGGACTTACTGCCCGTCATAGTATCGAACAACTATGCCTATTCTCTCGGCACACAGCTGAATGCACACTAACAATGGCGCGCGTATAGCTCGTTGTTCGATGCTATGACGGGCAGTATGTGCGATTTATCAGACACTGAAAAATTGACAAAAATGGGAACCTGACATGGTGTCACTCACAGCGCCCTAACACAAAAACTACACGACCAAAATTACTGTTCTTGGTATAGTTTTTCATTGGAAATGACACCCTATCCGATTGACATAATCATTTTGTTACTATATTTTGGGAAGTGCCCCGTTCCGTTTTTTGGGGGCCACCCTGTATAGGATGTAAATATTACAATACTACTTAATACCGTCTATTTAGGGCCAGTAGCTATTCATTTCATTCGACAACATGGCCATGTATGGCGGTGGGGTGTCTGCCCACTGCAGCTCTCATTCAGCAACTCGCGGAGTTCCGTTATGGAAGCGACCCTAAACTCGGCCGGCAGCGAGTCTTCGACCCGCTGGATGCCAGACCAGTCCTCGCCCAGACTGCACCAGTAGTCGTGCATCCGATTACCGGTGCGACGATCTATTGGGTGGAACGCGTGGGTGCATCTCAGGACAGCTGCGCGAATCGCGTTAATGCCTTCTTCCAGTTCCAGCTTGTTGTCCTCCGCAATCGAAAGCTTCCGACACGCGTCGTCGATGATGGCCGATTCCTGATCGTTTTGTGGTGGAGTTGGAAGGGAAGGAAAATAAATGTATATACATTATGTTGAGAAAAGAAAATGCCAAAGGGTGTGCGAAGACAATCTTCCGACATCCTGACACAACCAGAATAAGAACCCCCCCCCCCCCCCCCAGCCTAAGGCTTTGCACACCAGTCAGAATTATATATTGTATTCATCATTCCAGCCCCCCCCCCCCCCCCCCTCCCAACACATACATGGTCTTGCCCCATCCGCAAGTTTTGAAATCATGGCGCTGCCATGCATGCACTGCTGGGAATGCTGGGGTGCTGTATACGTGATTTAGGAAAATCTAAGATTGCACTATCATCACTCCAACAAATTAGATACAATACTACAGATGAACTAACCTTAGCGATGGTGTTGACCAAAATCGCTGTAAAAGCCCGTTCTGCCCTCGAATCCTTTTCCGAGATGCCTGCTAGAATCTGCGCCAGTCGCGACGTCACTCCTGAAAGCTCCACCGCCGCTTCCCGCACCCGTTGCAACCCGTACAGCCTGGCCAGAGAGGCTAGAGTCGGCGTCATCTTCTCGCATCTGATGTCGGCAGCTGAATTCTGACTCTGTCCTAGTCTCGCGGACAGGGCATTCTCGTGGTGCGCGAGACTCCCTATGGCAGAAGTCAACGCGCACTGGGAGACTTCGAGAATAGTTCCCGCGCCTTTTCCGTTACGACGGTTGCCTTGCGCGGCTTTTTGAGTATCTTGTCTTCTTGGCTCACTCACAGCGTTGTCAGGGTAACCAGAAGCAGGATCTTTAGAGATGATGTTGCTCTCGAAGGATGCGACGTTGCTGTCCAAACATGAATTGTCATGACTGTGAATGATCTTCGTATAGCGTGCCATTTCGAATTATCATATAAGCCTGGAGGAGGTATAATGTACTATAGCTAGCGTCACGTTGAGGGCCGGAGAAGAAACAATTGCTGATCAGTCGTATGAGTTTGCGGGTGAAAATGTCACAAAAAGTGACATTTTGTGACTACATTAAACAACAAGAATTATTGTTCGTTTAGTTCAAGATGGGGTTCAAGCTTGACAACCCCGTATCAGAGAACTCTCTTTGTTACGTGATCTGATGAGATAAAGGAGATTCCCAGTCTTCGAATATGCGCTTGTTTGTCTGTGCAGTATATCCATGAACAGATACAGAAGTCTTAATAACAATTTACCACCACGTTCCCTTCATCACCGCTGTGATGTTATTCGTTTCTTATAATCCCCAAAGATGACTGATCGCGACGGTATTAAGGACTCGATGCGCACGTCTGATCTTGGCTGTCTGTAGGATTCTAGAAGGCAATATGAAAAAATAAAGAGACCCCAATTAACATTAAATGGTGAGCAGTTAAGTCATCGACCGACATTATACAAATGATGCACAGGCATGAGTGGATCGGTAAGAATTGTATCCACGAGTTTAACTTTGGAATGGTTTAAACCCACGAGCGCAGCAAGTGGGTTTTAGACCATTCCAAAGTTAAAAGAGTGCATCCAATTCTTACCGATCCACGAAATATGCCTGTGCAGCATTTGTTTTATAAAATGGGCGCAAAAAAATGTGAAAATCAAACTTTTTCCCAGTAATTTCTAAATGGCTAAATTTACCGACGCATGCCTGTAAATCTACCGACGCATGGCTAAATTTACCGACGTATGCCTGTAAATTTACCGACGCATGACTAGGGAAAAATTAGATTTTCACATTTTTTTTTTTTTTTTTTTTTTTTATATCAATTTTTGTATATCAATTTTTTTTGTTAATGATATAATTTGTATTATTATTATTATTTTTTTTAATGATATAACAAAAATTATATCAATTTAAATTTTTTTTTTCGGTCCACGAAATATGCCTGTGCAGCATTTGTTTTATAAAATGAGCGCAAAAAACTGTGAAAATCAAACTTAAGTGAGCCATGCATCAGTAAAAACTTTTACACGCTAATTGACCAATCAGAATGCAGGGATTCTTCTACCCATTTTATAACAATTTTTATTAGCATAATAATAATTCATAATTATGATGGTCGGATATGAACTTACTACAACATTTATAAGCCTAATGATAAGACTGATAAAGCGAAGGATGGGAGGCAAACTCAAACGGTGCCGGAGAATGAGGGGCTAATAGTCCTTGAAGGGGTCAGCATGTTGCTGCTGCTGTTGTTGATGCTGTTTATGAGAAGTGGGGGATGATGCGAGGGCGCGAAGCGCCCGAGGGGTGGAGAGTATCCCCCCTACCACGGTAGGGAGATTTTTACATTTTTCACCCGAAATAATGCAATCTGGTGCATACAAGGACATGTAATATTATATACTAAAGTATAAGAAAGCATGACGGGGTAGTACAGTGTTGGAAAGGCTGAGCTTTAGTAACCAAAACCTGCACAATAACTTTACAAACTAATAGCTATAACTCCACCATGCTCGGAAGGTATAGAAAATTACAAACGACTAAAAAAAAGCCTGACACACACACACACACACACACGCACACAAACATGCGCGCACACATTCAAACACACACGCACACTCACACACACTTTTTTTTTTTTTTTGTAAATGATTTTTATTTCTCCAAATTAACATGACATTTACAATTGAATAACATTTTAAATAATACCAGTTTACAGTGTACAAATCAAGTGTAATGCAAAAATTAAACACAATGGAGATTTAACAAAAGATAAAAAGAAGTAAGACATGCTACTTCTCCCTTCCCCACCGCCCCCACCCACCGCCCCCTCCCCCACCCCTTTGCACACTCACCCTCTCCTCCCTGCCCCAGAAATCTGCTCACATTAAAAAAAATAATTTTACCAAATACATACTTAAATCAATTCTTTTTAAATGTTACAAGCTCACGGGAGAAACATCGCGTTTGAAGAGTTCATGTCAATATTATTCTAATTTTACTGTTTCCCATTTTTGTAAATGTAATCCTAATTTCCCCATTTTAGTTGCTATTCCCTTTTCCTGGTCCTTATAATCTAATAACAGTTTCTGAATTTTATCAATATTTGGTAGAACACCCTCTTTTCTTAATACAAATAAAATATATTTTACCATAAAAAATAATGGTATTACAGCATTTTATTCTATTTGAATTACCTAATAAACCAACAAATATATCCCGCCACTTTAAATCCTTTATTTCATCTAACTTAAAACGTTGTATCAAGGCTTTCCATATCACTTTTACATTTAAACAAATAAAAATATATGCGAATATGTTTCCCTTTCCCGTTTACAGTACGAACACAAATTATCTTCAACAAATCCAAATCTAAATAAATGATGTTTAGTGTATATTGCCCCATGCAGTAACTTAAATTGAAACTCTCTCTGTTTCCCAATAATTAATGTTATTCTTGGTTTTAAAAAACATTCATACATTTCTTTATCCATAAAATTAAAATCATTTTGTCCATCTCTTATCTGTAAAACATATGACTTTTGTAATTCTCTAATAAAATAATCATATATTTTTCACACACACACACACACACACACACACACACACACACACGCACGCACACACACACACACACACACACACACACACACACGTGGCTATCATGTATTTGTGGGACCAAAGTTGACCAAAGTTGGATGCATTCTAGTCATCACTTTGTGGGACCGTGTGTATCTTTGGTACATTTGTGGGACTAGTATAATTAAGTATGGATTATGAGTCCATTTTAATCATGGAAGCTCAGTTCAGCCAAATTTGAGTAAGATATCATAATAATTTGTAACAACATGCATATATTCTATATGGCGAAAACAATAGTCGCACTTTGAAATGTCGTTGAAAATAAACAAGTTGACGAAGAATTAACAAGTCAATTTGAATTGTATATGCATATTGCCAATTAAACTTGTCTTTGTGGCCACCTGTCTACAGTGGCTTTCAAACATGTTCCCCCCAGTGGAACAAATGTTATAAAACCTGTCTATAGAGGTCATCGGTCTCAGGGCTACACTGAACACTTTTCTTGTTTCCTTTGTGTGGTCACTATTTGTTATGGAACCTGTCTACAATGATCACTTTGCTTGTTTCTCTTGTGTGGTCACTTAACACAGGTTGGACTGGTTATAAAACACACGATCAAAACAGAACAGCATTTACGGACCTATCATGCAGTAGCTCCGAAGGGCCTGATGGTGGGGATTTATTGTGCCCATCCCCCCCCCCCCCCCCCCCCCCCTACGGTACCCCATCAATAAATCATTCTTGTAGAAAATCGATAATGCAAACAATCATTATATTTCCAAAGTAAATATGATAATATGATAAGATAATTTTCGGCCAAATTCATGTCATTTATAAGGCAAATATTATGTATTCTTTATCATGTAATTTCTTTTTAATCCACCTAAACGAGTGAAAATATTTTTATTTGTTTTTCCTTGTCAGCTGGAAGCCTGATATGTGTGCCCCTCGTAACAAATTATGCCCCCCCCCCAGTTCCCCCCCCCCCCCCCCCCCCCTATGCAGTGTGTGGGGATTTGTGTCCTCCATACAGTTATGGAACCATAATAACTGCACTGTGTGTGTGTTTGTGTCTTTTATACATTTGTGGGACCACCTCATAAATACACACTACCTTTGTGGGACCAGTATTGGTAATTGACTAGATGAGTACATATCAATCATGGTAGCTCATTTAAGCTAAATTAGAATAATTTATCAATTAAACAATATTCATACTTTGAAATGTCGTTGCCAAAATAAAGAATTTGACGAAGAATGAACTAGTCAATTTGAAGTGGTATAAATGCATTTTGCCAATTCGCATTATTAACAAACAATTTTAACTTGTCTGTGTGGCCACCTGTCTGGCCACCTGTTCTTGGTATCGTTTTTCATTGGAAAAGATACCCTATCCGATGGACATAATCATTTTGTTACTATATTTTAGGAAGTGCCCCGTTCCGGTTTTGGGGGGCCACCCTGTATAAGTAACACAATGATTATGTCCATCTGATAGGGTATCTTTTCCAATGAAAAAAGATATTATTAATTGTTATTGGATTTATATCATGTGGAATTTTTCTATTCTTATAGAACGAAATATAATATATTTGGTCTTAGTGAAATGTAAAAACAAATTATTACATCTTGATTCATAGTAGAAATTAACAATGATACATTATTAGTTGAATATAATACAACTGTATCATCAGCAAAGAGTGAAAATGTTAACAATTTAGAGGAATTAATGTCATCATTTACATAAATCAAAAATAAGAGAGGTCCTAGTACAGATCCCTTGTGGTACCCCAATATCTATATTTGCATATTCAGATTCAACACCATCTACCACCACATATTGTTTTCTATTTAACAAATAACTTTGGAACCACTGTAAGGGTAAACCCCTAAGACAAATTAAATTGTATTTTTTTGTTAAAGAAGAAGGTATCAAACGCCTTGAATAAATCCATTCAGACCCCACAGCAAACATGTCCCTATCATAGCAGTCTGGAATCGAGCTGTAACTAGCATAACACAAACAGCATTAAACAGCAATATGATGGATTTAATTGATATGCGTATATTGTATCACCATTTACTTTTAAGTATATATTACATGATGTTCTACACGAGCCGACGGGTACCTAGACATGACTTCGTGAACAGTGCATGCCTTGGGCGAATTGACATTTTATCCAGGGGCTTGGTTGTAGATGTTGTACAGAGTGTCCCAGAAAAAAACGAAACCTCAATTCATGGCAGAAATTTTCTGTCATAATGAATCATTTCGTTGGTGAGATATACATGAATCAAAAGCTCTGTTTCTCTCATTTCATTTGATGTAAAACTTATGGCACATAATTCACGTATGACTTAATTAAAACAATAGAAATTGGTGTAACCAAAATTCCATTTGCACGCAAAAATTGCAAGTTTGGGTGAGTTGTTAGGGTAGTAAATGTACTTATTTTGAAAAAGGACAAAGACTGCATAAAAATTCATATTTTTAGATGACACCTCATGCACAAAAAATAAACGATGTATGCCAGAGAACAAGTACAATGAAAACATGCCTGATTTGCCCAAATGAGTAGATAGTCGAGTAAGAAGTCGCTCAGCTTTCCTGACTTAGCAGCTGACAATGGACTTGATGCATGAGTGAACTTACACAAACATGGGGATCAGGGAAAAATATGGGAAACATGCTAGATCAGGAAAGTTACTAATTCGGGCTGAAATCAAACATGTTTTCATTGTACTCGTTCTCTGGCATAAATCATTTATTATTTAATCATGGATGCGGTGTCATAAAAGATACAAATATGAATTTGTATGCGGTGTTTGTCCCTTTTCAAAATAAGTACGTTTACTACCCTAAAATCTCACCCAAACCTGCAATTTCTGAGGGTAACACCAATTTCCATTGTTCTAATTTAGTCATGCGTGAATTATTTGCAATAAGTTGTACATCAAATGAAAGAAGAGAAACAGAGCTTTTCATTCATGTATATCTCATCAAAGAAATTATTCATTATGACAGAAAATTTCTGGCATGAAATCCGGTTTCGTTTTATCTGGGACACTCTGTATAGTAATGTTATGAGTAGCAGTATTAGTAGTTGTTGTGGAACAAGTAGTAGAATTGGTAGTACAGTAGAAGTAGTAGTATTAATCAAACATTTGCACTGCAGGGGATGAAATACTCTCTTCTTAATTTATATAATGCAATTACAGCGGTGGGGGTGTGTTTGTGACTTGTATCAATTTCACGAACAATGTTGTATAACAATATGATGGATATAATTGATATGCGTATATTATATTACCATATTTACTTTTGAGTATTATATGATGTTCTACTCGAGGCGACGTGTACCTAGACGTGACTTGGCTTACTTCGTGAACAGTGCATGCATGCCTTGGGCGAATTGGCATTTTTCCATGGGCTTGGTTGTAGATGTTGTAGTAATACTATGAGTAGCAGTTGTTGTTGTTGTTGTAGAACAAGTAGTAGAAGTAGTAGTATTAGAAGTAGTAGTAGTAGTAGTAGTAGTAGTAGTAGTAGTAGTAGTAGTAGTAGAAGTAGTAGTAGTAGTAGTAGTAGTAGTAGTAGTAGTAGTCTAGTAGTAGTAGTAGTAGTAGTAGTAGTAGTAGTAGTAGTAGTAGTAGTAGTAGTAGTAGTAGTAGTAGTAGTAGTAGTAGTAGTAGTAGTAGTCAGGGGCGGCGGAACAGGGGTGGCAGTTGCCACCCCAATATAAATATTGGGGTGGCAATGCCATCCCAATATGTTTAAATCAGTAACATTTTATAATGCAATAATTTAGTGTAGTGCGCCCGTAAATACTTGGGGGAACGTATTACGCTAGACTGGATCCTTCATTCTCCGATTCTACGTATGGTCATATTGCATTGTACTTCGATAATGATGGTGAGGTTTATGAGGATGGTGATGATGATTACTATGGTGATGATGAGAATGGTGGTGGTGATGGGGGTGATGAGTTCATGAAATTGATGGTGATGATTATGATGTTGATGGTGATGGTGGTGATGATGAGTTCATGAGGATGAAGTATGATGAAGATGGTTGTGATGAGTATGGTTGTGGCTATTATGATCTATACAGGTTTCCTGTCTTATATATTTGGCACTTGTATTTTAGGTGTTCTCTATCATTTTGGTTCACGGCATGGTTAAGTGGACTGCAAAAAGAATACAATTATCTTTAACATGTTTAAGGCAGAATATGGATGAACGACATATCATTTGTAATATAACTTTACATCCAAGGTTTCTGATTTAAACTTAGCTGAAGCTGGGTCAAATGAAACAAATCGTAATTTATATTCGTCAATTAAAATGAAGGTGATTCCGATGAAAAGAAGTATAATATATCTCGCAAATCAATAGTTTGAATGAAATATGAGTAAATATTACAATGCGCAACCGATATAAGTATTTGCAGTGTATCATGGCATTGTTCGTATAGTGTTTATAATATGCAAATAATACTATTTACGTATTCGTATCAGCTTCAGCAGAGTTCGTATCCAAGCGCGTAAATAGAAGTATGGCGATGTAACGGTCTCTTTAAAGGGATGTACTAACTTTGTCCCAATTGACTAAACTCGCTTGCATATATCCAATAGTTATTCACACCAGTTTGTTTTCCATTACTCATAGATAAAGTATGAAACTTTTTTTAGTTTTGGGGAATTTTCTCTTCGTTCTGGCGATATTCATGATTCAATTTCAAAACGATCCTGGAGATAAATTCAACACATACAAGACAATGAGTCATATCTTTCCTTTCAATTGCATTTTTGTTCATGTATCGGCTTTGCGATGATTATAGCACATTTAACATGGGATGTCCACTAAGCATTCAGTGGACATATCAGATCACTGAAATACACACTATCAACCCTTCTGGAGAAACTTTTGAAATTGCGTTTTAAAATATCACTTTAGAAGTATGGTTATTTTTTATTTTTATTATGCATTATTATAAAGATTCAACTTTGACAAATGTGGGGGATGTTTGTACAGGCACCACAAGTGAAGGAGGGGGGTATACCTGATTGTTTTAAGGACATCTTAAATAGACCTTTTAACAATATTTATTTAAGAAAAAACATTTATTTAAGAAAAAAGTCAAAATTGTTTAAATGTTTGTCATACTTTCATTTTCTAGAAAAAAGGAATTTTAAACATTGATGAAGGATTTCATGCGATTATTACACAACATGATTCATACATTTTCTTTCTTAGTATATATAACTATGTTTAACGTTCAATTGGTAAAAATGAAACATTTTGTCAAATCATCTTTAAAACATCATCAAATTTGAATCTAAAACATTTCAATCGTAATGTTGTTGAAACGTTTCTGAGATATTGTAAGAAAATCTTAAATAATGTTACTATAACATAAAGTTCATGTTTTAAGGACATCTTACATAGACATTTTAAACATATTTCGCTTTTGCATTTTTAAAACATTTCGTTACTGACATTAGAAGTAAATGTTGTTCTTAAAGAAAGAAAATAGCACTTAAAAAAGTTAGTAATTTTGACATTTCATTGAAAATGTTTTTTTAAGCGCTGATGTCATTACATCATGTGCGTATCAAAAAAACATGAATTATAACATTTTCTTTCTCAATACTGTATATAGAAAAAAAATCAATGTTAATTTTATGATAATAGAAAAACTTTTTTTTTTACTTTTTAAAACAATAAATTGAATACAAAGCGAAAACATCTCAGTTTTAACCATAAAAAGACTGGGGGGCTGATTTATCCCCCCTCCTCTATTTTCGCGATTACTTCGCAATGCTTAAATATTTTACAGTGCCACTTCATGACTTTTTCCTTAGAGTCTTGCGCATCTTTTGATACCAAATTTGCGCACACCGGGTCAACGATCCGGGTGTTATGTAACATTTTGTGATCGCGTGTCACTGAAAATTCAATTTGTTTGTTAATTCTTCCATATATAACATACAGAGATTTTAGATGCACCTTTTATGTTGCAGTTTTATACCCATCTTTTCACATGTACTGTTAGTATTTCCATTTGGCATGGTGAATGAAACGTATTACATTCTCATTTGCATACAACAATACAATATATAAAGAATAAAACAAAGACAAACAAAGACAAATATAAAAACATAGAAAACGATAAAAACTAAATCAATTTTCATGATTATCCTGTTGTTTTATCAGAGATAGTGTAAATTTACATAATCTAAGCATGTTTATTGTACCAGGAACACAATTTTGTTTCATAAGAATCACCATATATAAAGAAAAAAATAAATAAAAAATAAAAATAAACAAATTTTCGCATAATTAATTAGCTCTAATTAGCATATTGTAATTTTAAATTTGTTTTTAACTATGCAATATTGTAGAGCTCATGGACATCTATCACCATGCCAAATTTGGAGTCGATCGGAGTTTCGGTTGCCGAGATCTTAGGGGGGGGGGCCCTTTTAGCCCCCTCCCCCCCCCCCCCCCCCCCCAGTTTTGTAAAGGTTCAAAATAGATTAATATGTTTTTATAATATTACATCTGGTTTTAAGGACATCTTAAATAGACCTTTTAACAATATTTCGCGTTTGCATTTATAAAACGTTTAGTTATTGACATTAGTAGGAAATGTTTTTATTGAAGAAAAAGTCAATATTTTATACATGTTTGTCATACTTAAATTTTCCGGAAAATGTCTTTTAAACATTGATTAAGAATGTCATGCGATTATAAAACAATATGATTCATAACGTTTTTTTTCCTTCAGGATATAGAACTATTTTTAATGTTCAATTTGTGATGAAATGAAACATTTTATTAAAAAAAACATTTTTAAAACGTCATCAAATTTTATTCTAAAAAATCTTAATGTTTTTGAAAAGTTTCTGAGATATTGTAACAAAATCTTAGATTATGTTATCATCACATGAAGTTAATGTTTCAAGAACATCTCTAGAAGACCTTTTAACAATATTTCGCGTTTGCATTTATAAAACATTTAGTGATTGACATTAGTAGTAAATGTTTTGATTTAAGAAAAAAAGTCATCACAACATGACTTATTTCGCAACACATGAATTCCTTTTCACTTGTTTAAGCATAAAATACATCATTCACTCGTTAAAAAACTGTCTCCAAACATGTAATTAACATAATCAGCGAGAGTTCTACATACCAGGTATTAATAAGCTGCAGCTGTCAAATACTCAGTGCCCATATTCATGAAAGCCCGCTAGGCTAGCAATACGCTAGGCCTTATCTCCGTTCAAAAATGCCTGGTTGTACTCTACTTAGCACACAACATTCAACGCTCGCTCGAGTTCAATGTTCAATGTTTTATTTCTCATGTCACCCTGTCGAAGGGAATTGAAGAAAATCACATTTTCTTTGTTCTTCACGGACCATTGCGCGCACACACCTACGTGTGTTGACATCAACCAATCACCGCGTAGCTGCGCTCGGTAATACAATAGATCGATGAAACCTAATATCGTACAGCTAAATTGTAATTCTTTACAATTCGATTACTAGTAGGCTTGTTAGGACCCCAAAATATGGGTGTTCACTGCAATTTGGGGTACAATTGTTTAACTTGGCATACATATTCCTTGAATGAAAAGAAGAAAATTCATCCAAAGAGACACTCTGTATCTATGCAAATTAGGCCTAATTTCCATAATTTATGCAAATTTATTCATGGGAATGAGACATTCTCTGAAAATTGAGGTTTTATTGAGATATTTGAGAGAGACCATATTCCTTGGATCAAAAGAAGAAAATTCATCCAAAAAGACACTCTGTATTTATGCAAATTAGGCCTAATTTCCATAATTTATGCAAATGTACTCATGGGAATGGGAAATCTATGCAATGGTGTTTTTATTTACATATTTGGGAGAACATATTCCTTGGATCAAAAGAAGAAAATTTATCCAAAGAGACACTCTGTATCTATGCAAATTAGGCCTAATTTCCATAATTTATGCAAATTTATTCATAGGAATGGAATATCTATGAAAATTGTGTTTTTATTGACATGTTTGAGAGATCATATTCCTTGGATCAATAGAATAAAAATTATCCAAAGAGACACTGCATTGTCACAAATATCCCATTTCCATGAATAAATTTGCATAAGTTATGGAAATTAGGCCTAATTTGCATAGATACAGAGTGTCTCTTTGGATGAATGTTCTTCTTTTGATCCAAGGAATATGTTCTCTCAAACATCCCAATACAAGCTCAATATTATCGAATATACCATTTTGCATAAATTATGGAAATTAGGCCTAATTTGCATGCATACAGAGTGTCTCTTTGGATGAATTTTCTTCTTTTGATCCAAGGAATATGTGTGCTTAGTAAAAAGAATACGCCACTGCATCATACACATGTGTTCTGTACACAGTCGGATTTGAGCGATGGACAGGCAGCATGAAGTAGGAACTCCATAAAAATGATTTTAAAAAATAAAAAAATAATAATAATAATAATTAAGTATTATGGCGTATTATTTTATGATTTTGCTGATCCCAAAACCTGTGACCTATAGCATTCGTGACTAAAAAGACATGCATCAGCCTAAATCACTCGGCGATAAGGAGAAATTACTCAGTCATGTCTTAGTGAGCTCATTGTCTGGTGAAATGCACTTAATTGTCCTTGCACCAGAAATTTGAAATTATCATTGAAAATAGCTCCTGGTAATGACCGCAGCGGCGACGATCAAACAGACAAGATTCGATGATTGTCCATTACTGGTATGTCTATGCCTTGAGGAAGGTTAACTCGAATTATTTTTTGTGACCACTTAAAGGGCGCCCCGGTTGGCAGTAACGTTTTTTCCGTAGATTGTAGATTTAATACATAAACCAGAAGTCCGATTTTGTACAGATTGACACTAAATATATAATTTTGTTTGACATTCATCAATATGTAGAATGTAACCAAAATTAGACATTCCAATTAGATTTTTGATAAAAGAAATTTCACCAGCATTCCAAAGTTATTACACATATTTGGCATTCCAGATGTGTGTACAAAGCACATTAGTGACTGAGCCTGCCCTTGCGATATATTCTAGCAGACGACAACAGACAAAACGCCGGAATCCAACTTTCACAATTAATGGTAAATTGATTGTGTCTAAAAAGTAATTAACGTTACTGCCGTTAGTGTAAATTGTATTATTGTCATCATGTCGACCGTTTGATTGAAACAATATTATAATGTAAGTTTGTAACTGTAAACACATTTTCATTATTCATTTTGAGAGAAATATTTGGAAGTGGATCTGGGGCGCGGCAGGAATAGATCGACAAATATTTTGTTTTCGTGGCATCTTTTTACATTTAATTGCAGTATTTTGATGTCGGTCATTCTAACTGAAATATCTGACAGTAAAATAGGCCATTAAAACGATTCGTTCTAACTAACTGGACATGAATAATGGATGGCATCCAGTCCAAGTACTGAACTTCTGAAATAGGTAACTTCACCGGCTTTGCCGGTGGGCTAGAACTTCTATATAATAGAAGTGAGCCACGTCTCGTGTTTACGCCCTCTATGTTCGTTGATTGAAACTGTTGTGTATGAACGCATCTTTTGTCATGAAACACTGAATTTCTCTTAGTTTTGATATTTAAAGTGAGATTCAGAGTATGAAAAGCCTTTTTGGTGTGACTTTTTCTTCTTTTTTCTTCTCTGTTACATCACAAATCTGATTGAATAATTTCACTAACAGATATTTTCCAGTCCTAATCGTCTGAAGTTAATTTCGTATAAGACAACAACCTATCAACACCTTCTTCTTCTTCTTCTTCTTCTTCAGTCACACCAAAATTATTTTCATACTTTAAATCTTACTTTAAATCTCAAAAACTAAGAGAAATGCAGTGTTTCATGAAAAGAAAGGCGTTCATAAATTATCATACACAACAGTCCAAAGTTCAGATTAGTATTTGTTTCGTTCAATCTAACAGGCCGAGATAAAAAGAACATTGTTACCAGTGTAAGAACATTGTTACCAGTGTAAGAACATTGTTACCAGTGTAAGAACATTGTTACCAGTGTAAGAACATTGTTACCAGTGTAAGAACATTGTTACCAGTGTATGAACATTGTAAGAACATTGTTACCAATGTAAGAACATTGTTACCAATGTAAGAATAATGATACCAAAGTTAGAACATTGTTACCAATGTAAGATCATTGTTACTAATGTAAGTGCATTGTTACCAATGTAAGAGCATTGTTACCAATGTAAGAACATTGTTACCAGTGTAAGAACATTGTTACCAGTGTATGAACATTGTAAGAACATTGTTACCAATGTAAGAACATTGTTACCAATGTAAGAATAATGATACCAAAGTTAGAACATTGTTACCAATGTAAGATCATTGTTACTAATGTAAGTGCATTGTTACCAATGTAAGAGCATTGTTACCAATGTAAGAGCATTGTTACCAATGTAAGAGCATTGTTACCAATGTAAGAGCATTGTTACCAATGTAAGAACATTGTTACCAAAGTTAGAACATTGTTACCAATGTAAGAGCATTTTTACCAATGTTTACCAATGTAAGAACATTGTTACCAACATTCATATTGCTACTTTCGGAGTAGAAGGAGGAGTTGAGATGAGGTTGTGAGCTCGACTGTGGACCGATGAGCTGGTTAGGATAGGCGCTTCTTGCAGACATCCGTGTACGTTCCTATGTCAAGGACAAGGATATCTCTGATGTTCAAGTCCACGTGGTGAAATATAATCTTCTGACATTGTATCACCAGGCTGTTGAACTGCCTTCTTCGTTGTGGGAGATGTAGCTTTAGGTGGTCTAACATGGATGAGATTGAGCTTGTCCTGATCTGATATAGTCGTTGGTAATGACTCGATCGTGCAGCTCTCCGCTGAACGACTTTGTCAATGCATTTCCAGTGTAGTTGGAAGCCCATTACAGAACAGCAATACTCGGTCGGACAAGACTCTAGCTTGTAGGCTTGTGTTTTCACATGGACTGGTGCATTACTAAGATTTCTTCTAGTAAATCCTATGACACTATTAGCTTTCACTATTATGAGTCAACAGCAACGATATATGAGACTAGGCTCTTCAATGGACACTTACAATTTTAGTTATTTCCCCAGGACACTTAAGGACTGGGACGAGCTACCTCAGAATATCGTCAAACTGCCTTCTTTGGAGCAGTTCAAGGTGGCTCTTGAAACAATTTAGTTCCCTTTTCAGGAACTTTACCCTCATCTAGATGCTGAACAGGCGTTGATGAGTATTACCATAGAACTAGAACTGTGATGATATCAACGTGACGATTCCATTTCATGTCAAATGAAAGGGTGATACCAATATATTTGTGGTGATCTGCTTCAGTTAGCTGTGTTTTTTTATGAAAACATCCCTGTAATTAAACTTAGCCGTTTATATTTTGTTAGACCATTCAAGCATCATTTAATTTTTTTACAGTAATTTTTCAGTGATAACTGACACATTTTAGTTACTTAAATTATGTTTGACCAAAACTGTACTATCCCTTTAAAATGAGACTTCTCAAATCACGTGACGCGCGTATTCAAAACATGCGCTCCTGTAATGTGCGCGTTAGTTTCAGAACTACACGTGACGTGGAGCTTGCTTGATCGAATTCTTTGGCAAATTATTTTGTTATCAAAGTTCACATGTGTCAATGTTATATAGTTAGAGAGTCTTCGTCTTTTCTGCACTCAGATCAGATAGATCAAATATTAAATTTCCCTTATTATATATCTATAGATGTCGGATTTATCTAACACCATGAATATAATTAGGGGAAAAAGCAGTAGCGATGACCCGAGAAATAACACAAACATTAACGGTAAGTTATCAGAAGATCACAAATATATTATTATGATAAATTTAGATGATGATTATGATGATGATGAAGATGAAAATGATGATGATGGTGATGATGATGATGATGATGACGATGATGATGATGATGATGATGATGGGTGGTTGTGATGACGGTGGTGGTAGTTGTGATGGTGGTGGTGGTGGTAATGGTGGTGGTGATAACGATGGTGATGGCGTCAGTAAAGTGATGATGTCGATGTTGATGATGACCTTGTTCCCGACGTAGCGCTCACATTTGCCCACCATTGGCAGGAAGTTGTGTGATGATACAAAATGATGATGATGATGATGATGATGATGATGATGACCTTGTCTAAATAGTCACTGTAATATGCTTATAAATATGACTGGTTTTGTTTATTTGTTTCAATTTGGTTGAACACAGACCTGCGAGTATCTGACGACGACAACCCCTTTGCGTCTCGACGTGATTACGCGACTCTTCTGACTGAATACCGACGCGCCCGACTTCGATCTCAGGTCGCACGCGACGCGTTCGTCGGAGTCAAATGCGCCCTAACCCGACTCTTACTGGAGATCCAGCTCTTCGTAGTCACCCAGGGACTCGATGTCGAACTGGCGCAAATCTGATTCGAAATCATTATGACGTCGCAACTTAGTTCCCTAGCTTACAATTTGCCCAGTGATAAAGTGGAGACAACAGTTGCTTGTACATACGTACATCGATATCGGATATAAGAAGTAAAATTAAATGCGACATTACTCGCACTTCAGCTTTCCCAGATCATCTTGGGACTCGATGACGAAATGGTGCAACTTCCAACTACAAAATTAAACAAAATGATATAAATACAATTGTCGATGCGTTCGTCGCAGAGCCGTATCCGCTCTGGTTCGTCGGTTCGTCGGAGTCAAGTGCGCCCTCACTCGACTCTTACTGGAGATTCAGCTCCATGTGGTCACCCAGGGACTCGATGTCGACATGGCGCAAATTTGATTCGAATTTATACGTCTCTATACTTGCTTTTCTTCCTTGCAATGCGCCTAATAATAATAATAAAGTGGAGCCATCGGTTGCTCGTATACATACCTACATCGATTTCAGATGTAAGAGGTAAAAAAGGAAATGAGACAATACTGGCACTCCGGCTTCCCTGCTCATTGAGGTACTCGATATCGAAATAGTGCTACTTTGAACTAGAAATTTTAAAAATAACGACAACCATTGCCGAAGTGGGTTTCCTTTCTTTAATATAACTGGGGCCTATGAATCATGCCAATAATAAAAAAGATAAAAAGTTAATAGGAATGTAGCTACAATTGTGTTGCTGTTCAATTTCTATGAGAATAGTTTGCAGCTATTTATATATTTGTAGTTTCCTTTTCTTGACCCTTTTCTGTCATATATATTATGTGGAGTTTTTCAAGCGCTCTCAATAAAATGAAATTATATTTAGAATTACACACATCAGTAATCGGTAATTGAAAAGAAAATGTATTACGTCTTAATGTGATACATCAATAACAGTGTTCGTATTTATATCGGAATTACAGTATATTTTGTAGTGATACTTTATATTCGATTCTATAGCGCCTAATATAAAATCATCTTTAGTCGCTTTTATAAATACAAAATAACAATATTAATTAAAGTATTTACAACTACACGTGAACATATATAATAACAATCTACAAAAAGCTATAAAATAAAACTACAATAATAAATTGAAAGCAAAAGCATATAAATCAACTTAAAGGGATAGTTGAGTTCTGGTAAAGAGAGTACAGTTTTGGTCAAACTGAATTTTAGTAACCAAAACCTGCACAAACTAATAGTTATAACTCCACCATGCTCGTAAGGAATAAAAACATTACAAAAGACTTAGTAGAAAGCATGTTATCATTAAAAAAAGAGCAATTAAAACTCAAGAGGGCGCTCTCTAAACCCTCATTGGTTTCAACCATGTAAAATAAAATATTGTGCATGTGATGTTTTGTTGAAATAGTGATTAGATAGAGAGATAATTAACAACCATTTAAAAACCTCGTTTGTAAATTTTTGAAAAGTGGAAGCATTTTTAAATTTTTTTTAACGGCTGGTTCAAAATTATCGAATAAATATGGGTCCCCACAAGTATTATAAATGGTTATGTTTATGGATATTTCTGAACGGATTTTGATCAAATAAAGCTTATTCTGTCATTAAAATATTATGCTCTTTTGAATTTTACACTCAGTTTGTCTTTATCTCACAAGAAATTATTTTGTGTAGCGCCCTCTATACCAAAACTCAACTATCCCTTTAAAGATAGTGTCCTTCTTATGCAGGCATATCTAAGTTCTTTAAAAGATTCCATAAACCACAATGATAGATTACTATGCACATCAAGTTAGTGATATATAAAGGGATCTAGTAACTTTGTTGACATGTGCACAAAGTGATGAATGGTTGATACAAATGTATACATTATTATTGTTATCTGGGTATTGTGTGAAAATGTCAACGTTTAATGGCCGAGTAATCAGCAAAATGCAAAGTGAATTTTACTAACTCTTTGCACTGACTTTGTGCGCGGTTACGACTATCCCGTGGACCGTTTAACATCTGAACACTTCAATCGCAAATATTTTTTTAACGAAAGGGAAATTTGAAAATACGAAACCTGTCCCATGCTTCTGTTGTTGATCATACGAATACAACAAGGTATGGATGGGGTAACCGCTATAATCCAATTGGATTTTGATGATTCGAACAATGTTACTAGATCCCTTTAAATTTCACAGTGATAAAGAATTCAAATGATACAAGAAACAAACAATCACTTTGTAGTCTAACTTCCAGGCTAATTTTCTTTTCTATTCGGAATCTCTGTATAATGTTTGCTATAGATACAAATCTGTTTAAATCACTTTTATTAAATCCACGAATGTCATAATAGACCTTACCTCAATGTTACCCTGGCCACGTCAGGGTAGAAAACAGGTGGTGATCTAACCGCAAAATACGGGGTGAACGTTTGGACGCTGTCTTAATACGCTTCGTTCACAGCTCTAGCATCTTAATATTATCTCTAGTTTTACATCTCTCATAGAGGTATGGAACCATCTTTGTTTTTTTCAAATGTTCTTTTTGTTATTTTATAGATATTTATGATTTGATTTGAACAAATCACTGCACATGGGATCATTTCAACCGTGTTACTGCATAAACTTATGGCAATGCAATGAGTAAGCAAATAGCACCTTTTCATTTTCGCTCATCATTAATTTAACATTGATATAACACGGCATTTTCATCCGGGCAGTTTCATCACTCAGACACATGTCAGTGAACGTCACAAAAATATTCATTTTTCTCAACCCTTTGTTAAGGCTTTTGCAAATGTCAACAAAGTAACTAAATTTAGATCCCTGCCTTTAACCAATAATTGTTTATTGTTTCAGTTTAGTATATTATGCATACACGCTCTCAGAATATGTTCCATTAGTATACGGTATAGTATAATCGTTTATACACAAACATCATATAGATTTTAGAGAATAACACTGAATGATGACTAAGGTTATTTGTAAAATAATAACGTATATATAGGCATATTGGTTACAACAATTTGGTACCGTATAACCAAAATAAAACGGACAAAGTACGTGTACAAGTACATGTATATGTACACATAACAATAATCATTGAGACAGGTGCATCATACAGGGTGCCCCCCCCCCCCCCCAAATCGAGCCCCTGCCCCCTATTTTCTAGCATCCGGATGTCTCGGGTTCTAATCCCAGGGAAGCCCTACTTTCATTTAATGTATATTGTATATTTCTGGTCAGTTTCCCGTCGTTAGTATAAAAGCACCTTTTAGAAAAGTATATATGGCTCAATTTAATAAACACAGTGCACCATAATTATGTTCATGAATAAGCCATTGTTGCCGCAGAAAAGTTATGAAAAACTTATCCAAAGACATACTAGACAATAATTATATAGGAATAGATGTAAATAAAGAACATGATAATAAGTATTACAATACTACTAAATACCGCCTATTTAGGGCCAGTAGCTGTTCATTTCCTTCGACAACATGGCCACTGTATGGCGGTGGGGGTGGGGTGTGTCTGCCCATTGCAGCTCTCATCCAGCAACTCGCGGAGTTCCGTTATCGAAGCGAGCCTAAACTCGGCCGGCAGCGAGTCTTCGACCTGCTGGATGCCAGCCCAGTCCTCGCCCAGACTGCACCAGTAGTCGTGCGCCCGATTACCGGTGCGACGATCTATTGGGTGGAACGCGTGGGTGCATCTCAGGACAGCTGCGCGAATCGCGTTAATGCCTTCTTCCAGTTCCAGCTTGTCGTCCTCCGCGATCGATAGCTTCCGACACGCGTCGTCGATGATGGCCGATTCCTGATCGTTTTGTGGTGGAGTTGGAAGAGAAGGAAAATAAATGAATATACATTATGTTGCGAAAAGAAAATGACAAAGGGTGTGCGTCTTTGCATGCATATAGACTGCTTGAGAGAATGAATACATTATCTTTTAGGAGCTGATAGTAATCTTTTCTGCCGAGTTGCTTCTAAATTATAATGAGCTATGCTTGCCGATTGAAAGAAATGCAAAGACCCATGTCAATCATCCGACATCCTTACACAACCAGAATAAGAACCCCCCCCCCCCCCTAGCCTAAGGCTTTGCACGCCAGTCAGAATTATATATGTTTTCATCATTCCAGCCCCCCCCCCCCCCCCGCCCCCCCCCCCCCTCCCAACACATACATGGTCTTGCCCCTCCCCACATTTTGAAATCCTGGCGCTGCCATGCAATGCTGGAAAATGCTGGGGTGCTGTATACAGGGCGTATAAAAAAAAGCGTTACACTTTTCAAAAATCTGTCAAAATTACATTTTCTAAATATTTTGAAGATTTGTTCATGTCGATAGATGCCCAATGGTCTCATCTATCAAGTGCCACTAACCTTAGAGTGTGAAAAATGACTTACGCCAAATTGAAAGAAGAGGGAAAATTAAACCAGCAGTCCGAATAAGTACTCCCATTCAAATAAATTGCTCTTTGCCAGATAATTCCTAGACTAGCATAACCAGTGGGTACCAGGTACCCAGGATTTTTCAAGGGGGGGGGGGGGGGGTTCAGAACAAATTTCTGTCAGCGGGAGGGGGGGTGGAGTCGTAGAAAATGTTCAAAGCCGAGACGAAGTACCTGCACAATTTTCAAGACCAAGACCAGGTCCGGTGCACAATTTTCAAGGCCGATACCAAGACCCAGTGGTTAAGAATCCGGTAAGCTGGAGAGGGGGGTCGGGGGGGGGGGGGGGGGGGGGGGGTAGTCGTAGACAATTTTCGCAGCCGAGACTGCGAATTTTCGACATTTTTCAAGACCGTGGCCAGGTCCGGTCCACAATTTTCGAGACCAAGACCAAGACCAAGACCCAGTGGTTGAGAATCCGGTAATCAAGACCAGGTCCGGTGCACAATTTTCAAGGCCGATACCAAGACCCAGTGGTTAAGAATCCGGTAAGCTGGAGAGGGGGGGTGGGGGGGGGAGGGGGGTAGTCGTAGACAATTTTCGCAGCCGAGACTGCGAATTTTCGACATTTTCAAGACCGTGGCCAGGTCCGGTCCACAATTTTCGAGACCAAGACCAAGACCAAGACCCAGTGGTTGAGAATCCGGTAATCGGGGGGGGGGGGGGGGGTGGGGTGGTGGATGGGGGGGGGGGGGGGCGGTGGTAGTCGTAGAAAATGCTCGCAGGCGAGACGGCGAATTTTTGGCATTTTCAAGACCGAGGCCAGGTCCGGCCACAAGACCAAGTGGTTGAGAATCCTGTAAGCGAGGGCGGGGGGGGGGGGGGGGTGGTGGTCGTGGAAAATTTGACATTTTCGAGGCAGGGACCACACTTTTTCACACTTTTCGAGGCCGAGACAGACCATCGAAAACGACGGTCGAGACCATTGACATTTGGTCTCGAGAACAGTTAAAATTTGAAATGGGGGGGGGGGGGGGGGGTTAAACCCCCTAAATTGTTTGGTCTAATGGGGGAGTGACCCCTCCCCCTGGGTACGCCTGTGATCATAACATAATCCTAAATTTATGCAAAGGAGCAATTTATTTTAATGGTAGTACTTATACGGACTGGTGGTTTAATTTTCCCTCTTCTTTCAATTTGGCGCAAGTCATTTTTCACACTCTGGACAAAAACAGTCAGTGTTCGCCCAAGCGTGAACGAAACTTTGTTTTGTTAGTGGCACTTGATAGATGAGACGATTGGGCATCTATCGACATTAAAAAATCTTCAAAATATTTTGAAATGCAATTTTGACAGATTTTTCAAAAGTGTAACGCTTTTTTGATACGCCCTGTATACGTGGTTTAGGAGAATCAAAGATTGCACTATCATCATTCCAACAAATTATATACAATACTACAGAATCTGATGAACTAACCTTAGCAATGGTGTTGACCAATATCGCCGTAAAAGCCCGTTCTGCCCTCGAATCCTTTTCCGAGATGCCTGCTAGAATCTGCGCCAGTCGCGATGTCACTCCTGAAAGCCCCACCACCGCTTGCCGCACCCGTTGCAACCGGTACAGCCTGGCCAGAGAGGCTAGAGTCGGCGTCATCTTCTCGCATCTGATGTCGGCAGCTGAATTCTGACTCTGTCCTAGTCTCGCGGACAGGGCATTCTCGTGGTGCGCGAGACTCCCTATGGCAGAAGTCAACGCGCTCTGGGAGACGTCGAGAATAGTTCCCGCGCCTTTTCCGTGACGACGGTTGCCTTGCGCGGCTTTTTGAGTATCCTGTCTTCTTGGCTCACTCACAGCGTTGTCAGGGTAACAAGAAGCAGGATCTTTAGAGACGTTGTTGTTGTTCAAAGATGCGACGTTGCTGTCCAAAAATGCGACGTCATGATTGTGAGGGATCTTCGTATAGCGTGCCATTTCGATGTAGGCCTGCAGGAGGTAATGTACTATAGCTAGCGGCACGTTGGGGTCGGAAAAGAAACGGTTGCTGATCAGTCGTATGAGTTTGCGGGTGAAAATGTCACAATAAAAAGTGGCATTTTGTGATTAATTATACAACAAGAAGTAATTGTTCGTTTAGTTCCAGATGGGGTCCAAGCTTGAAAACCCCGTATCAGAGAACTCTCTAATTGTTACGTGAACTGATGAGATAAAGGAGATTCCCAGTCTTCGGATATGCGCTTGTTTATCTAATATACAGCATCAATGAACAGATACAGAAGTCTTCATAAACAATTTTCCATTACGTTCCCTGCATAGCCGCTGTTTTTGTTGGAAATGAAATAAACTAAACTGAAACTGAACCGCTCCCTGGGAACCGCTGCGATGTTATTCGTTTCCCATAATCCCCAAAGATGACTGATCGCGACGGTATTTGAGACTCGATGCGCACGTCTGACCTTGGCTGTCTGTATAGCGATAAAGAAGGAAATATAAACACAATCATTAAATGGTGAGCAGTTAAAGGGGTATTCCGGGCCCGATAAAACTATTCGTTATTTGAATAAGCAGAACAAGAGGAATAATTGGTGAAAATTTGATCAAAATCGGACAAGAAATACGGGAGTTATACCTATTTGAACATCATGTAGTAATGAGCGATCGTTTCAAAATTGCCGCCATATGCAGCATCATTCACGAGCAACTCGCCATGGCTTTAGTACATGAAAATACACTTATTTCTCATTTTCGTTGCTAAAAATTAATTTTTCTCTGCTTGTTTTCACGAATTCATAGCAGAATATCGATGGGCCAACCTCATTGGAATTTTTAAGCTCATAAATTTGCTTTGTTATGAAGAAAATTTAAATTTTGTAAAATTTCCATGTAGAAGTCAAAATGGCTGCAGCTCGCAAGTGACGTCACGATCGATAGCAATTCCGAACGATACTAAAAATCGGAGCAAAGTTCATCCTGTCATAACTTTTTTTTTGCTCTACCGTTTTGGCTCAGATTTTCGATCATGATTCTTCATATTCACCTCATTTTATAGCTAACATCACATTTCTGGAGTGGAATTCCTCTTTAAGTCATCGACCGACATCAACTTTTATTAGCATAATAATAATTAATAATTATCATGGTCGGACATGAAACTATTACAACATTTATAAGCGTAATGATATAGTGTATATAGCGAAGGAAAACCCAAACGGGGCAGGATATGGGGCTAATATTCCTTTAAGGGGTCAGCATCATGTTGCTGTTGTTGTTAATGATGTTGTTATTAATGTTGTTCTTGGTGGTGGTGGTGGTGGTAGTGGTGCTATACCCTGTTTTTCGAGGGCTCACTGAGGAGACAATAGCTCCAACAGGAAACGAAAGATAGCAAAAATCGCCCTTATTGAAATTCATATTATGTTTTAATCATTACATTGATTGATTGATTGATTGATTGATTGATTGATTGATTGATTGATTGATTGATTGATTGATTGATTGATTGGTTGGTTGATTGATTGATTGATTGATTGATTGATTGATTGATTAATTGATTAATTGATTATCGATTGATTGTTTTTATTCGATCACTTACTATATATATATAATTATTATCTACGAAGAAGAAACACACGAGATAAAATTTCTGCGTTTAACTTTGTAACATCCGGGTGATATTAACACCGATCTCCAATTTCAAATACCCTTGTCTAGTGATTCAAAACTTCATACATCCTTGTTATCACACAATTATTTTGAACATGGGCATCCGAGAAATTTGTTTTCTTCCAGCGAGCTGAGGTAGCTTGCCTTAAAAAACACCTTTCCTGTCTTTTACAAAATGGAGTTGACTTTTGCTCGAAAATAAAAAAATATATAAAAAAATTTCCCCAACAAATAATAATTTTGACTTAGTATTTAAAATAGTTTTCTTAAATTCATATGATGGGTTTGTTAGGTCTCTGTGCTTTTTGGCCAAATAATGAAATTGTTTCACCAGAGAATGATGATGAGTGTTTTTGTTTTGCCTGAATATGAAGTGATTTTGCCCAGAGGTGATATTTGCCCGAATTGTGGTAATTCATTTCAAAACTCTTGAGTGGGGAGAGGGAGGTGGGTGTAGGAGGCCTCAGCCCCCGAGCCCCCCCCGCCTCATTCTCCCAGTCATTATGATTGCAAAGTGCAACTTGGGTACATTTCAGCTATTAACTTTCACCATGTTTACTGCCGAGACTATCATGAAATGTCCGTTATTTTATACCTATTGTATTACATTAAATTGTAGTGTGGGTGAGAAGTGTCATTTACAGACAAAACATACAGACATTACAGACAAAACATTATTTTATACCTATTGTATTACATTAAATTGTAGCGTGGGTGAGAAGTGTCATTTACAGACAAAACATACAAAATAATACAAACAACAATGGGTTTTATCGCAGTCATTGCACATTTTGAGTTGCCAATCATAGGCTTAAAGGGATCTAGTAACTTTGTTGTCAAGTGCAAAAAGTGATAATAAAATGTATATCTGTGTGATCTGAAATATCCACAAAGTAATGTGTGAAAATGTTTCTCGTTAATTGGATGTTAGTTTTTTGGCCGAGAAATGAGCAAAATTGCAAAGTGACATTCACTAACTCATTGCACTTACTTTGTACACGGCTTAAATTATCCCGTAGACAGTTAAACATCTGAACACTTCAATCGTAAATATCTTTTGAACGAAATTTAAATTTGAAAAAACAATACCTGTCCCGTGCTTTTGACGTTAATATGAATATGACAAGGTATGGGAGAACCACTAGAGTTCCACGTAAGTTTTGAAAATGTTACTATATTCCTTGGCGAAGGCGTGGGGCTAGGCAGTTGAGCAGTTGCAGCCCCCCCCCCCCCCCCCCCCCCCCGAACACCGCAATATTCGGGAAAATGCACGCCATATTCAGGCAGACTCGTGTTATGTATAGCATTTTGGCGAACTCATATCATATTGGGGCAAATCATGTTCATTTCGGGTAAAATTTTGTCATTTTGGGGCAAAACCGTGGCACATTCGGACCAAAGTAACGACCATACATTCGGGCAAACTATCAATTATTATAATCGGGCCAAATCATATTATTTTCATAAGTGATGAAGACGTTTTGTTTTGTTTTGTTTGCTTTTCAGATATTAAAGGGATCTAGTAACTTTGTTGACATGCGCAAAAAGTGATGAATGGTTGCTCCAATGTGTATTGTTGCGATCTAATGACCAATGGGTATTGTGTGGAAATTTCAAGTTAAAGGGATAGATGAGTATTGGTATAGAGGGCACTTCACAACATATTTTTTGTGAGATAATGAAAAACTAACTGTCAAATTTGAAAGAACATACAATTTTAATGACAGAATAAACTTTATTTGATCAAAATCGGTTCAGAAACGGCTGAAATATCCATAAATATATGTTTATTCAAAAAATTCTTCGCCAGGGGATATTTTGACTTTTTAAGAGAAAAAAATTAAAAATGCCTAAAGACTACTTTGAACAAAATCTGAATAGGTTTGCAAAAAGTTGTTGATGATATCTCTATTGAATCATTATTTTAACAAAACATTCAATGCACACTTTTGTATGAAAAATGGCTAAAACCAATGATTTTTTTAGAGAGCGCCCTCTTGAGTTGTAACGGCTCTTTTTGAATGATAACAGTGGTAGTCGTTTGTAATTGTGTATACTTTTCGAGCATGGTGAAGTTATAACTATTATTTTGTACCGTAATGGTGCAGGTTTTGGTTACTAAAGTTAAGTTTGACCAATACTCAACTATCCTTTTAAATGGACGTTATATGGCCGAGTAATGAGCACAAATGAAAAGTGATATTCACTAACTCATGGCACTGACTTTGTACACGTTAACGACTATCCTGTGGATAGTTTAACATCTGGACACTTCAATCGTAAATATCTTTTTTAACGAGAGGGGTATTCGAAAAACCGAAACCTGTCCCATGCTTCTACAGTACGAATACAACAAGGTATGAGGGAACGGCTAGAATTCCAATTCGTTTTGAGGATTTGGACAATGTTACTAGATCCCTTTAAACGGGTATGATCATATTCGGACCTCAGCCCTCACCAAAATATGCCCGTATGCCCATCTTAAATTGCCAAAGTGGGTACCTAAAGCTTACCCAACTAACGCTAGTTGGGGACTAGGAAAACTATAATTGTTGCTCAATTAACTGCGCATTAAAAAATACACTTAGCAAGGAACTAAGCTAGCGGGTTTCATGAATATGGGGCCTGCACAATAACAATACTGTACTATGCACCATAAAAGTTTAATGGTAAACATATTTTATGAATATTACCAAATTTCCTTAACATGGTTAATTTAACGCGAAGCAATACAACTTTATGACCCATTTTTAGAAACACGCACGTGCAGGGTATCATCATTGTTATTTTAGTGACTTTTTAATTTTATATCCATGGCATCAATAACATTAATTATGGTTTATGTATCCATGGAAACCTTGTTCTAATCCTTGTGTATTGCATGTTTAACATGGTAGGACGCATCTTAAAGTCATACCTGTAAAGTGTCCAAATCCAAGAAAATTACTTGGAGCTTCCTCGTTTCTCTTCTACCGTGTTGTTTAGCTTATGGTAAGAGAATAATAAAATAGGGTTTGATTTTTTTCAAATGTCCCTTTAGTATGAAGATAATTATCATTGAAAATCATTATTTGAAAAGCGTTAATCAACGCATTTGAAAAAAAGTACAATTGTTGTAGCTAAACGCGTCTTCATTGCAGCACGCGTGGGAACATTCCGGAGATTGAACTTTGAACCCAGCGAGCACAAATTCCATGAATTCTGTACTACGTCTGTAATCATACACGGGTGCGAATATCTCAAACGGCGGATTATTACTGTGACAAATGTATGGCAGACCATCATTATTCGGTGATAAAATATGAACTCAATATTCGTTTTTTTCACTAGGTAAACAGTGTTCGTTTTCTTTCAAATTTTCACAAATCTTTCAATTGTATTTTACAATGATATTGATATAGGATTCAAGTCTCAAATGTCATTTTGTGCAATATCTGACACTTTACAGGTATCACTTTAATACATTTATATTTGCAGAAAACGTACTATACCAAATGTACTATATACCTGCACTCGCCAGAGTTCAGCTATAGTACTTTATTTCAATTAAAGTGATATTTAGTGCTTTAATTAAATTATTTATTCATTGGCTTTTTGGGGCAGCTCAGTAGGAGGGGGAAGTTGTATAAAACAAACAATGCACGTTTGCTTGTGCATTTGTGGGCCGAAATAATGCACTCTGTGCTCGACTCGCCAACTGGATATACCGCACTCGGTCCCGCGGACCTCGGAGCGGTATATCCAGTGGCTCTTCTCGCATGTCGTGCATTATACAACTTCCAAGAATGTTCTGTAATCTAATTGGTTTAAATCAGGTCATGTGACATTCAGTGGACTGCACTGTAGCATCCATTTGCATTGCTGGAGTGCAGAAAACGTACTATACCAAATGTACTATACCTGCACTCGCCAGAGTGCAGGTATAGTACTTTATTTCAATTAAAGTGATTTATAGTGCTTTAATTCAATTATTTATTCATTGGCTTTTGGGAGCAGCTCAGTCGGAGGAGGAAGTTGTATAAAACAAACAATGCACGTTTGCTTGTGCATTTGTGGGCCGAAATAATGCACTCTGTGCTCGACTCGCCAACTGGATATACCGCACTCGGTCCTGCGGACCTCGATGCGGTATATCCAGTGGCTCTTCTCGCACATCGTGCATTATTTGGCCCTGAATGCACTCGCTACCGTGCATTATCTGTATATTATTTGGACCTGAATGCACTCGCTACCGTGCATTATAATTATCTGTATATTATCACCTGACTTAGTAAATACAGTACATGCCGCTGCCGTGTTATATTTTTGTATAGTTCATGGCAATATTAGACCCCTTCGCAAGTCAAGGGCAATTGTTTACGATACAAAATGTACACATACGTACCGTACCCGTGTTACTCTATGTTGCCAGATCTGGCATAATTATGCTTTCTGGCATAATTTTGACACTTTTAGCATCTGGCATAATGCCTGGGATAATTTGACTTTTTTTAAACACAATTCTGGGCTTTCTGGCATAATTTGGAGAAAAAAAACCTGGACTCGGCCTCGGAATTTGTGTAAAAATCCTGGTCTTGGTCTCGGTTTGGGACT
>JBAMJV010012171.1:0-30961 GCA_037951105.1 Echinarachnius parma
GGGTGGAGGATCGGGGGAGGAGTACAGTTGCAATTTAATTTCTCATCTATCGGCTATGACAGTGGGGTAACCAGTGTCCAAATAAAATTTGGACAAAGGGGGGGGGGGGCACCATTTCCCATGAGGGGGAACCATGTCACGTGTGCTAAAAATCATGCTACGGTTTAATCTTATTTTCGTCAACGGGGGTCGGGCAGTGGAGGAGGCGAAATAGGAGAGGGGGTGGGGGTAGCCCATACCTGCCCCTATCAGCAACGCCGTTGGACCATGATGGTGAACGATTTTGACCAGTAAACTTACTAGCGATCGGGGTGGGTACGTACGTCCCTTATTCCGTATGACATGTATTTGTCTATGTTTGCTTTTTTTCTGTTTTCCTGTTTAAGTCAAGTTATCGGGGTACGTAACCCACCTCTATGTTCCCTGCAGCTACGCCACTGGTAGTGGTGGGCAGACATAGTGGCAAACCTTATTTCTTTCTTTTTGAAAAAGATTTTACCTTTAAATTGTAATTTTTTTTTGTCGAACTTAGTTGGGGCACTTGACCCCCCCCCCCCCCCTCCCCATCTTCAACTCCATGTCCCCCTATAGCTACCCCACTGGACTTGGTTGAGAGCAATAATGATAAAAGCCCTCCAGCCTCATCTGAATTAGCGACACGCGAGCCGTGCGGTGTCACCTAAGAAGCGCTATTGAGTGGCGCTGAATTGAATTGAGCTGCAATTTGTCACTGTTGACTCTTCGTGCCTCTCCCGCCAATTTTTAGAGACCAAAATCTCAGCGCGCCACGGAAGTGTGGACTTACCTAACTTTCCATCTTCATCCCCTTTTCAATTTCTCCCCTCTCCTCCTCTCCCCTCTCTTCCTCTCCCCTCTCCCCTCTCCCCTCTCTTCCTCTCTCTCTCTATCTCTGTATTGTGTTCATATAATCACTATCATTAAAGGGACTTAGTAACATTGTCCAAATCCTCAAAACTTATTTGGAACTCCAGGGGTTCTCTCATACATTGTCATATTCATATTAACAATAAAAAGCACGGGTCAGGTTTCGTTTTTTTCTTCTTCTAATTTCCATTGCGTTCACAAGATATTTACGATTGAAGTGTTCATATGTTTAACTGTCTAGGGGATAATTTAAGCCGTGTACAAAGTAAGTACAATGGGTTAGTGAATATCACTTTGCATTTTTGCTCATATCTCAGCCAAAAAACATCCAATTAACGTGAAATTTTCACACACTACTTTGAGGACATATCAGATCACACCAATATACATTATATTAATCACTCATCACTTTTTGCACTTGTCAACAAATTTACTAGATCCCTTTAACAGTTTCACGTATGAATACTAGGCTCCCGCCCTTACTCTATTATATAGATCTCTCTCCCCGCTCTCTCCATTTTCTGCCTATATACATCACCAGTAATGTATTATATAAATTCACGTTAAAATATTATCTGAATATACACACACATATTCTTTTTATTTGGAAATTCTTTCCTCGCATAATTATTGCTAGTTGCATACTTTAAACCGTTGCATTGAAATACATTTGTCTCGATCTCCTCCTCCCCCTCTCTACCTCTCTTCCCCTTTCTCCCTCATTCTATGTGTTATATATTTCCCATCTTTTCCGCCATAATATCCTTGGCACCCTCATGGTTAAATATATTTGTATAAATACACTATTCGCGATTGTTTTTCGCGTTTCATTCTAAGACTTTCTTGGTTTCATTATTCAGCGCTCTACCGTTGCGTTTGCACACGTATGTTTGATCATGCAATTGTGAGGTTGATCAAGTCTCCAGCTAGACTCCCGCTAAAAAGAAAATATAACAACAAAAAAACAAAAAACACGCAATAAGATGAGAAGGGGACACATTTTAATAAAGTAAAATAATTGGAATAAGGGGACAGTGGTGTAAGGAAGGGAGACTAGGGGACATCGCACCCGCCCGAGGGATTCTTACATCCTCACTGCCCCCATTAGACCCCCCTAAAAATGAGAATACATTTTTTTAAAGGAGCAGTTGATAAGATATAAGGACAGAGGGCGTAGATAGGGAGGACAAGAAGGCGACCACCCCCCCCCCCCCCCCCCCCCTCGGTTGACTTCTAACACCACCATCCCCTCCGTTCACCAGGTAGAGCAATACATGTATAACATTATAAGTTTCATTTTTAGCTCATGCCCCCCCCCCTTCCCCCTTAGGCCAACCCCTTATCATTTGCATTCGTCTTGCAGGGGGGGGGGGGGGGGGGGGTGGTAGGGGAGGGGGCGTCCGGAAGTGTGAGCGGAAAAAGAATGGACACTGTGTGTGACATGTAGCTAGGGAGTATAGGGAGGGTTACGATATATGCGGTGACACGATCTTAGACAAATCAAACACAATGGAAGAGTCATGTGCACTGCTCTTCAACCGTCCAAACAGTCCAAATGAAAACGACACACAAGTGAAAATGTAAAATGCAATAAACTAAGTTATATTTGAACATATCGGGGGAAAGAGGGGACACAAACCATATTCCTGCATGCTCATTGAAAACCTCATACCCCCTTTCCTCTTTACCTTGGTCTTGATTGTCCCGACTACGCCAATGTAGAGGGGCGGGGCTGGACGGAAATGGACTGGACACGCACGATGTAAGTCATATAGGGAGTAGGGAGGGATGTGCGGTAACACGATCTTAGATAACTCCATCACCATGGTATAGAGCCATGTGCACCGCTCTACCACCCACGACAAAAAGCAAATAGCCCAAATAAAAACGGCATATAACTCAAAAAAGTAACAATTTAAAAGGAAGTGAACTACTGATATACAAACAAAAATCGGGAGATCGAGGGGACACAGGCTGCTACCCCCTTCAATGAAAACCTTACACCCCTTTACCTTCGTCTAACTTAACCCGACTACTACGCTAGCGTGGAGGGATAGTGGGGGGGGGGGGGGGGGGGGGGGGGTGCTGAAGTTTGTACGGAAATTAACTGGACACGGGTGTTTGTCATGTTTAGCGAAGAAGTAGGGAAGGGTGTGCGGTAACACGATCTTCGAAAACTCCATCACCATGGAAGAGCCATGTACACCGCTCTACCACCCACTACAAAAAGCAAACGGTCAATAATAATGAAAACGACTTAATAAGTGAAAAATAATGTAAAAGGAAGTGAACTATATACAAACAAAAATCGGGAGATCATGTCACACACAAGTTAATTTTTTAAAGAAGTAAACTTGGGGAATATAAGGGACACAGGCTACCCCCTTCAATGAAAACCTTACAGTTACACCCTTTACATTCGTCTAACTTGACCCGACTATACGCTATCGTTGAGGGATAGTGGGGGGGGGGGGGGGGGCGGGGGGCTGCTGAAGTTTGTACGGAAATGAACTGGACACGGTGTATGTCATGTTAAGCGAAGAAGTAGGGAGGGATGTGCGGAAACACGATCTTCGAAAACTCCATCACCATGGAAGAGCCATGTGCACTGCTATACCTACTAACAAAAGCAAACAGTCCAAATGAAAAAGACACACACAAGTGGTCAGGTATAACGGGAAAAAAGAGGACATCGGCAAAAAGACTGACATTTCGAATCGGGTGTCCTATAGTATACAAGACGATAGAAACGATGGTAGAACCGTGGACTACCAAAAGCAAACAGTTAAATTCATAACGGCACATAATTGGAAACAGGTACGGTAAGGGGAAAAGGGCAGTATCAAAACTACGGAAGAGCCATTATGTACTGCTGCTATACAAATACAAGCAGTCCGACTGAGAAGAGCGGAGATGTAACTAAAGAACAGAGGTGAATAAGCTTTAGAAACCATGTGAAAATGCAAATCAGCCTCGGGTGAATGAGAAACGAATGCAAGAAAACTTGGCACTACCATACAGGGAAAGATAATACATTATTAAAACATATTTTGTTTTAAAAATTCTAATTTTTAGAAATATCGTTACAAAAGAAGACCGAACACATTTATAATAATTATTGGGCATATACGTATACATGATGTTTTTAGTTCTTTATTTTACGTGATAGTTTTCACGAGATTTTGGGGGTTCGTCAACAAAATAATTACAACTATTAATAGGTATAATTTGGAATGGTAGATTTACGAATAGCAGTGATAGCCGGATACAGATTTCTAGACCATGTATTTGTTTGACTGTTTGATAACGAAACTATAAAAAATAGTATTTTACCTGAGTTTTAAAAAATGCCATGCTTCGCTATACTGACACTGTCCGAACTTAGTATGGTCAGAACTTTTCGATTGATCAAGATGTCCAGCAATGCCCTCTGAGCATCCATTGGGGGAGCCGCTACCAATCCTTTGTGTTTGTCCATTAAGATCTGGAGTGAAAGGGACGAACGAAACCCCCATTGTGAACCGCCCTTTTGACGAGCCCTTCTTATCTCACTTAATTGAACCTTTTACCAAATGCCTTTAGAGGCTTCAGTATCAATCTTCTTTGATGTTCCCGTTAACTTAACATCTTGTGGTGGTGAGAGAGGGAAAGAAAAAAAGGGAATCCCACCCCGAACCGCGCTAATAAGGGTTTAATCAAGGAGTGATTCAACGTAAGAAGAAAGGAAAGGAAGACTCAATGTGATATTAAAGGGATATAGGAACTTTGTTGACGTGTGTAAAACAAGCTGAGGAAGGGTTGATAAAAATTGGTTATGAGTGAAAATTCCAACGTAAATGAATGTTTAATGACCGAGTAACAAGTGAGCAAAAAAGTACAAAGTGAAATTTGCTATATTATTACACTAACTTTTTACACAGACTCTCAGGGAGACTTTCAAATCCGAACACTTAGGGATGGCGTCAAAATGATCACTATCGCCCTACCGCGGGATCCCGCTTGGGACGATTAGAGCGCGTATTTGTATTCGAACTTTCGGGTTTGATCGTTCCTAGCGGTACGCTGCGACGTCCCGATCAGCTGAGTCAGCTGTGGAGAGGAATTCGTCCCGACGCGGCCGGACTCAACGCGGCGGGCCGCGGGATCCCGATTCTTGCGCGCGAAGATCATTATTGCATGCCGCATGCATACGAGTACCGTACACGTACCTAGGTAGGTACGTGTACGGTACTCGTACATGTATGCATGCGCAATGCAACATCCACGTACACGCGCACAGCCTAGCCTAGCTAGCCTGTGCATGTGTACAATGTAAACGCATGTAACGTATAATTGGTGTGATGGCCTGGCCAGGCCACCTCGCTCGACTGTTAATGTTGGAAGAGTCGAGTAGGTCTAGTATCTACTCGAGCGACCAAATCGTACTCAGCATGCCTGCATGATAATGCTAATCTCTGCTGGAATGTGGTCCGGAGTGCGCGTGCGGGCCGGAAAATAATCAGATCGATCTAGGTAGCTATCTCATCGCATTCATGACGAAATCTTTAACGCGACAGTTTCATCCGCAATCCAACAATACGCTCTGAGCCTCCTCTGAGCCGACATTATATCAGTCGTCTAGAGTAGACGTAAGTCTTTTATACAAACTCAATACAAACAAATCTGGGTAGCGGTACATACCTTGTTTCAAAAATAGGATGAAAAGTGGCCATAGCTAGAGTTAGTTGCGTCAGCTATCGATGTTATGTCTTCTGAGGGATCACACTAACAACATCGACAGACCAGGCCCAGGTGGCATAGTAGCGGCGCTATAGTCCATTCATGCGCTAGACAAATTGTGTACGTCTAATTACTAGCATAAGCACGTGAAACCACCGAAGTATGGTGGCGGGGCCCTAGGCGCGGCCTCCCGCGGCGGAACGATATCGTTCCCCCGCGGTAAGACCATGCATGTACATTTCCGTCCCCCTGCAGGGGACTGGTGGAAACAAATCGGTTTCAAGCGTGCTGCGGTATACTGCGGCCCGCCGATCGTCCAGGCTCGGGCCCAAGCGGGATCCTGCAGCGGGACGGCAGTGATCATTTTGATGCCACCCCTTAATCATAAACATCTTTGTAAAGAAAGAGAAATCCGAAAAACTGAAACCTGCTCCATGCTTCTATCCCTCAGTGGTTATACCAATACAACGAGGTATATGTGGGAACCACTATCTTTAAGTAAATTGTGTGGATTTAGAAAATTTTATTATTATTAGATCCCTTTAACTGAGACGCGAAAGTTCGAAAAGTTAGGCTTTTGGGGTGTAAAATGTTGTCGAGTTGTAAACTTCCTATTGTACATAAACCTTTTCACCTTACCCCATCAGCCGAGTTTTTATTCCCAAAGGTACGAATGATGAGTTTTTAAATTCGAGGAGCTTTTGTTTCTCAAACAGAGGGATGTGTTTCTTCGGCTCGATTGATCGTCTTTCATGTTTGTTGATGGTGAAGCACATAATTACTTTTCAACTCCTCACGGTGCGATGACGCGTAATTTTATGGCGGAAAATTCCGATAATGCATCGTACTTTCTTTCATGTCTTTTTCCATCGATTTTCTCTAAATTGTTTGTTGGTGGTGAGTAAAAGTACTCATTATCATTCATTATACCATTAAGCTTTATTTGCGAGTTTGCTCGAAAATCGTTACTATATTTCCTATATCCACGTGGATCAACAACAACAACAAAAAAGAGGGGAAAATGATGTCCCAATAAAATTAAGACACTTTGTGGACATCTGCATGTCGGGCATTCTAGACGAAAACATGGCACGCTTTTGTTGATCAATTCCCCGAGCAATTTTCCCCAAGAAAGCGCAATAAACACAAAAATAAGCCACGCCGCTTAATTGCACGATCGAAAACCGGTCTCGTTAATACTAACGCCCCTCAATCGCAGCAAACTGTAAAGTTTATGAAAAGACCTAAAACACATTTACCATAATTTCTACGACTTCATGCCAACATGAAAATATAGTGACTGTAAACGATGTACTGCGCTCTAGAAAATTACATTTTGAATGTTGTTGTGCTATGTGCAACACATCACAATCATATTCTTCAGAAATTCCTAATTATTGGATACGTTGAATCGTTTAACAGGTCATTTTATAATTACAATTAACGAAATCAAGAGGAACTAATTGTTGAATATTACCTTTTGATGACAAGAAATATAGATCCCATTTGACAAATTTTCGGCGACATTTACTAACCATTCATCAAAGTCAAAGTCACTCGCTGGCCGGCTATTTATTGACCGTGTATAATAGAGGTTACCCACTCTGCTACCGAGACACGGTAATTTACATAGACCTATTACACGGGTTGCGACGTTCCAGTTAAGGATGGGTTAACTGGTCGAGCGATCTAATTTGTATACGTCTTCCAAGATGCTGTTCGGATCTATATAGTGTGAGAATAGTGGATTGTTCTGTAAGTAGAAATGACCTTACCATTTTGTACAAGAAAATAAACAATCTTGTGATAATGTCAGCTTTTCACTGAGACCGTTCATGCCGATTTGCTGAAGAATGAATTGTTCTGTATCAAGTAGAAACGATTTATAATATGCAGCAATAAATAACATAACGAAATAAACATTAAACGCGGTAAAGAGTGGTATCTGAAAATCAGTTTTCACTGAGATCATGCTGATTTGGCGTGAAGACATAAACAAATTATGGATTGATCAGTAGGTAGAAACCATTTATAATATGAATCAGTAAATAACATAACGAATTATGAAATTCAGTTTTCACTGAGATCATGCTGATTTGGCGTAAGGGAATGGTGGATTGTTCTGAATTAGGCACGAATTCTACGACTAATAACAGAAATGAAATAAAACAATCTTGTGATATCTTTAAATAACATTTTCACTGAGACCATGCTGATTTAGGGTATGAAGGATTTATTGCTCAGTAAGTAAAGTCGATTTCCACGACTAATATATGCAACACATCAATAAAGTTAAGAAATATACAATCTTATGATATCGGGACAACAACTTTCCACTGAGATCAATCTTGCCGATTTGACGTATAGGAATAATCAATAATAATGGAGTGTTCTGTTTAATTAAAAAGCTTTAAAATAGCTCGTTATGCAGTAACCCTTTATCATGAGTGATAATGCAACTAAAACTGCATCTCAAAGTATTGATTCACTTTCATAAACCCTCACAACCCTCTTTGACAACATGGAATAGCCTTTCTGTGTCCTCATGTTCCCTCCTAAGTACGTTTCCACATTGAGGGTCTGCTAATATCTTAAGTCCAGTCCAGTGGATTACTTTCAAAGGAACCGAGACATGATGCCATCCAATCATGATTATTTAGCTCCTCCGACCCCTATATCACAATTTCCTACAACACGGAGTGCCCTTAATTTTCCTTCTGGTCTTCCTCGAAAAACCTTTCCACATCGAGGACCACTAACATACTTTTTTATTTGAAGTTTCACGGATTACTTTCAAGAGAACCAAAACGCTCATCTGACACAATGTTATACCAATCAGCCATTCTTCCGGTGCTCCTCCTGCCCTATCATGATACTCTCCCCATCATCCCCTCCTAAAACACGCGATTCTATATATTTCTTTGTTCCTCACAATCATGACTGTCATCCTTTGAATACCTTTCCACGTTGTGGGTCCACTAATATTTCAAGTCGCCGGTCCCTCGGGGAATAACTTGAATTTGAAAGTATCGAGTTGCGTGTTGATTACCATTACCGCTGGTCGCTCTGCCTCATCGATTTAAGGAGAAGTCATCTAGCTAACCAATCGACATCGTACCCATCTTTAGGGGTTATAGTAGGGGTGCAGTGGTAGGGTTGCGGTGGTAGGGTTGCGGTGGTAGGGTTGCGGGGTGGACAGGGGGCAAAATTAATGTTCCTGGCCCTTGAGGGATGACGTTGATTTTTAACGTATTTTGGCTGCGTGTCGATATAGCTATCGCTATACCTCAGCGATTTAAGGGGTTGTCATCGAGGTAACCAATCGACAACGTATCCATCTAATAAAGGGGGTTATAGTAGGGGTGTGGTGGTGGGGTTGCGGGGTGGACAAGATGGCAAATGCCCCCGGACCCTGATGAGGTCTGATGAGGTATGATTTTGAAATTAAACATCATTATTGGGCTGCGTGTCGATTACTTGGTCGCTCTGCCTCATCGATTCAAAGAGATGTCATCTAGCCAACCAATCAACTATACGTATCCATCTTAGAGGGTTATAGAAGGGGTGTAGTAGCGTGGTTACGGTGTGGACAAGTGGCAACATGTCCCGTGACCGTGATGGGGGTATGATTTTGACAATGAACATTATTATTGTGATGCGTGTTGTTTAACGGTCGCTTAGCAACAGTGATTTTAAGAAGAAGTCATCTATAGGGGGTTGGTAGGGGTGTAAAATGTACCTATCCTATGTATAGTGGAGGGGTTGAGGGGTGAACGATCATTTGGGCCAAATGTTCCCGTCCATGTAATCATGCTAAATGGGTTGCCTGTTGTTTACAGGTCGCTGTGCCTCAGCGATTCATGGAGTCAACCTAAAGTCCGAAATAGTTTTCATTAGGAGTTATATTGTGGCAAAAGGGCTGTAAACAAAAAAAGGCCGGCTAAGAGATAGGCAAGTGGGCAAACACCCCCCCCCCCCCCCCCCCGGCCCTTTCCTATACGTAGGTCATGCAAATAATTATAAAGAGAAAGAAGTCCATACCACCATTATTTGCATGTTCGCTACAGTTTGCTCCCCTCCACTCAGTCACCCCATCGTCGTCCAAGCGTCCCTCTATATAAAGGGGGGTTCGTCGGGGTGTAAGATATACCCCCTCGTGCTCTTATCGGGACATCTATACCCCTACTGGAATGCGAGTCACCCCTTTATTAGAAACCGATATGATAGAAGTCGAATCTAATTAGATTTTGTCAAAAGTACACGTGATCCCTTAGATTCTTCTGAAGCCGTGAACTTTTTATTCCAACCATACCCGCAAAAAATTATATTACAGATTTGAAAAAGTCGATGTTGTATCGCGGAATCTCTTCTAGCTGTGAACTTCAATTCCACCTAACCTTACACCCGAATATATTACCCATTTGAAAAGTTTTATGTTAATCATGACATTGTTATCGTCGTACATTCTGTTCGAGCAGTTAACTTTTATCCCCCGCCCAAATCACAAAATTGTATCAAAGATGTTTGATATTAGCCTATATGTGTACCAGTCGTCGTGGGGTTTTCCCTAGCCGTTAAAATTTACCTCAAGAAAAGTCATACAAATTATATATCATATTTTAAAAGGTCGATGACACGCATGTAATTTTCGTTAGAAAATATCATTTCATTTGTATGTGGCTCAAATGTTATGGAATCACGTATGCTTATTATATTGTGGTTCATTGCAATATTGCAATTTTCTCAGTCTTTTCTTTTCAAGTTTAAATTGTTTAGGTTAGTGCTGACTGATGGGAGCTGTTGAACATTTTTGGTTCACACATTTCCTTTACATGGGGGTCGTTAAATGACTCCCCAAATCCGATAAAGATTTCGAACAGGTAACATTTGTTTTAATTTCTTCATGATTCCTGCTCTTAAAATGTACATCCGTGTTTATGTACTGTCTTAGTAAATGGTAGTCTTTATCAGAGCTTGCAGGGGCAGTTTGGGAAAGAAAAGGACGCTTATTATTTTACCGAAGTGTTGTTCAGGAAACATTTATTGGAACGTGAATGTGTTTGTTTTTATCGTAGTTATGCGAGTCTTTGACAAACACCAAAGAACTAGAGGCAATGAGAGGAGGAAAAAGAAGATTCCCATCACGTTTGTTGTTCAGGAAATGGGAGCGTTTCGGGGGCAACTGAAGCTAATCGATTAATGTCACCTTAATGCGTCTCTCTATAACGCGCGGTATGTTAATAATAATGATCAAATCATGGTCCCTCGGAAACACTCACCCTCAACAGTTATTGCTTGGATCGCAGTTGTTGTTCGCTAGGATGGTTTAAAGGGATCCATTATAAACTTCACCATGCTCATGAGATTCTTTTTAAACAAGCTACTTTCGTTTTAAATCATAATTATACAGTTTATCAATATTGTTGTAAGATTCGACTACTGAAAGATGTGTGATAGTTTCATAGATAAAAGGGACCGTGTAGTGAGAAGTTAACAAGTATGCCAGATATCATCACCTACTGCCCAGTGATGTTTTTATGTATTCAATCGGAAAGCGTCCCTAGAACGCTTTCAATCCAATCGACTATAAATCCCTAATATAGAAATAAATTCAAATCAAATACAAAATTAGGGAAATGTTGATAAATCAAAACTCATTTTCATTCTGCTATTTATACCATAACCCAAACAACAAGGTATATAATTTAGAAAAAATGTGAAAACTCCAAGTTATTTTGGCTGAATCAGACGAAGTTAGTGGATGGCTTTAACTTCTCGCGGACCGAGTGACGGTAAGTTGATCTCGGGAGGACTGGTGATGGGAACGTGTGACGTGACATTCGCCGTGGACGAGTCTTCAAGTACCTTCTGTCTGTCTGTAGGAACACGCTCAAGTCTGAAGTAGTCTACCTAGAGAATCGGCGTCTCCGTTCGATGTTCGTTGAACAGAATGCTTAGATTGTGCGTGGGGTATATTTTGTGTATAGGGATACTTGAGGTTCGGGGTGGGGAGGGAGTGGGGGGGGGGGGGGGGGGCAGAGCCTATTTATGGCTCTGTGTGGGGGGGGGGGGGGTGTTGTGCCCTCTTCCTCCTGCCTTGAAAGTATATTGTACAAACATTCGGGCAATTGGAGTCGAATAACGCTCGTTTTTTAAAGTCAAATCTTTCACATGGAATTAAAAACTAAAACCTTCACGAACATGATCCCAGACAGTAAAGTTAAAGGTGTTTTTGAGACAGACCAAGAAACCAGCTTGTTTGACTAACATTTTATTAACCTAAGTCAAGGTCAACGCTAGTGGCTAAGATCAGATGCATCATAATGTGAAACGTTCGTGTCAAATTAGTAATTTCTGACCTTAAAATAGCCACATAATTTCAGATAACTCAATATACCGACGTTGCCTCGAACGTTTGGTCATCTCCGGCTATATATAAGATATCATTTGTTTCTAATTTACATTATCATGACTTGTATTTCAAATGAATGCAATTCATCTGCCGGTCATCCGATTTTGTTCTTTCTCGAATGGATTAGGCCTAATAAGATATTTAGAACAAAAATCGGTTTGTGTATGACTACGCAGGTATTTTGATTTCGATGACTAATGCGATATTGATACACCTTGCGCACACGAAGCCTTTAAAGGCATTGAGACATTGGACGAATTGCTACCTAACGGTGAAATATTAGTAGTCGTGTACGGGTATGTAAGTATTACGGCCTTGGGATAGTAACTTTTTGGCGAAAATAATTATTAAGATACACCAATTATGAACAAACATTTCGCATGAAAGAGTTAATCTAAAAACGCTCTACAACCTGATCTTTTACTTTTTTGTTTTCAATTTCGCTCATAGTTTTTTTTTTTAGTGAAACGAATCCATTTGCGCTGACATCTGAATAGACTTTGAAAACAAACATTACAAAATTAACGTATTTTTTACCAATCCAACTTAATTTCGCACATGTGATAACGAGGTTGCCAAATATATCTTTAAAGGGACCTGGTATTATTCTATATATTCAGAATTTTCTTGAAGGAAAATCTTGTTTATATGAAGTTCTATATTAAAATAATAATAAAAAGTTTTAATATACGTGTTAGAAATTACAACTGAAAGCAAAAAGGTTAAATCACATTAAACTAAAATAAGTTGTATAATTTTGCAGAGCTGTTGAATGCTAGCTATACTTCATACACGGCTAAATGCATATATATTATTATGTATAATTTCACATTTCACGGTGATTTTTTCAAGTCCCTTACGGGCTCAGAGTCATCAATAGCGAGATCAATTTTAAAACACTTTTCGCAGTGCGGGTATGAATTACGAATAGTATACCTAATCAATGCATTATATACGTTATTCTAAGAATAATTTGTTGGATACTATTGTCAAATTGAATGAGATAAAGAATTAGTTCAGCAAAGGTATAGTTTCTAAAAATCCGTTCATGATATATCACTCTTTTACAATGTTATCCAGAAGACTTGCTATACTTAATACAAAGACACCAGGCAACGTTTTATAATTCGAATTCCTTGGTGTTTTAGTCTGTAACGACTAACGACCATATCACTTCCCTTTAAAGAGTAATGAAATGATGAACAAAATCAATCTTACTCTACGCAGTGCGGGTATAAATAACGAATATATTACACCAAATCAATACATTCTATACATAACTTTTTTTTCCTGAGAATTGTGTAAAAAGCATAATTTACGCATCGTTTGGAAATATAGATCCATATCATATTGAGCAACCCACAAAATATTATTCGACAAAAATTGACGATACAAACCCTCGGACGTTGATTAAAACGAGCTACGTAGAAGCTGACGATTCTTTCTCACATTACAAAACATTAGCAATATAATATGTGCTTGAAAAACATAATCATGACGTGATTTAATTTGAACAATAACAAGAAACGTTCTCTTAGAAATGTATATAAGAGCAAAATAATTTAAAATTCAAGTTCGTACGATAGACACGACAGTTTAAATTATCTATAAGAAAACATGGCGTTATAAGTATTGGTTTCATAATTTATGGTACTTAGCATGATAAGATTACATTCGTGATAACAAAAAACATGCATGAGTTAAATGATGTTCTTTTTTATCATAATAATCTGTGGGCTCATCAATGTTCCATTCACTGTGCAGGTTTGCAATGACTGTATTTCGATAAAATCGTATGCAATAAAGCTACATAACTTTATGCTATACTTATGTACTGAACATTGTTTTTATAGATTATATAATTATATGCAATCAAAGTGAACTACACGGGTTTATCAATGTTTTTGGAGGGGAAAAAAATAGTAAATCAAAGAGAATGCGTTTTATTGGAGAACAATGAAGTGCACATATGCTGCTGACATGCAGCAAATTTACCCGTCAGTCCGGGTTCGTGGCGCCGGTCGGCAGATGTTTCAGTGCTCAATGCATCCGCCAATGATATCACGTGACACATCGATGTACTTCACTACGATGTACTTGTACATGACGGGCGATGTTTGTTTTGGCGATAGAGATTCGCGCGCTAAAAACACCAGAAAATGTCGTCTGTCAACGGTTATATGTATTATAGAGATATGGCCTGAAAATTATGTTTAAAAAAGACCATGCACATAATTAAATTACTAATGAAATACTGAGAACATATTAGAAGATATAACATTCATATTACATATTATAATAACTATTTAATAGAGAAAAAGAATATTTCATGGCAATACAGCATCGCAAACAGCATCGCATTTTCGTAAACTCACAACTTTCATAAATGTAACTTCATGATATTGTGTTCAGATGCTTTTAGTTTAAAGCTACTTCGTTGTTTATCTATTTTGCATTGCCACTAACCATCTATAGTAGTAGTTTCTTATAATTTGAACAAAAGTAGAAGAAAATGAATCAATAAACACAAAATACTTATATAGCTGGCTTATTCAACGATGGAAACCCGCGTTTAACTTGTTCGTGTTTAATAACTTTATTATTACCAACAACTATTTTAAAGAACATCGATGACGATAACAAATTTCAGACGACCATCCAAGATGCCTCCACCGTGGACATCCATCACCAATGCCAAGATTAGAGGTCAAAGTTCGCCACATCTGGAACGAAATACGAGAGATTGATTAAGCACTTGACTGACAGATATAGACAAAATAATAATTGGCGCGCACGTTGAGCGAAGGAGAGAACAACGGAATTACTGAAATCTGACTTATTATAGCTCCAAAATAGGATTTCCACCCAAACAGCTATCAAAGTCAAATGCATAAACTTTGAGCATTTGCAGATGTTCCTGTTTAAACTTTTGTTTGGTTATTTTTGCATCATTCCTTTTCAATTCTTGCTCGAAAGACTAAGCTCAGTCCCAAAGGAAGATTTCCGAAACAACCATAAATGTCTAACGCAAACAGTTTAGGAATGTACAGTCTGATGTTTTAACTCTTGTTTGGCTAGTTTGGCATCGGGGGATAGTTCCTTCCCATTTTTTGGTTTACATAGTCGTTGAGAACCAAGAACAACGGAATGACTAGTATAAGATCAGTTCCAAAATTAAAACAATCTCCAAACAGCTATCAAAATTCAAATGCATAAAGTTTGAGAAATCACAGATGTTGTTCTGGTTTAGACTCTCGTTTTGGTTATATTTTTTTTGCATCGGGGGATATACTTCCTTTCCAGTTCTTGCTTCAGTACTGTTGTTTGAACTATATACAATGCTCAATTCCGAAGTAAGATTTCCGAAACAAGTCAACCATCAAAGTCAAAGACATAAACTTTGAGAGTTTACAGAATGATGTTCCTGTTTTAAGTTCTTCTTTGTTTATCTTTATTTATTTTTAAAATCTTATTCTATCTTGATCAGTGTATCTAAAAAACTGATATAGTTTCCGAACGATATTCCTTCATATAATTTGTTTATATTTTTTTTATTCTCTTACAATTTTATCATTCGGGTCCGAATTATAAACTGAACCTAGACAATTGTGTTTCGTTTCAAAATTTTGAATAAAAAGGGAAATGAAAACCAACATAAGACAACAGTAGATTAATCGTGTTTTTGTGCAAAACATGAGACATCAAATCTTATTTAATTCCACACTTATACAGTAGATATATAAAGCGCAGTATACCAACGTCCGAAATCTTAAATATCGTCTAATCACGTTAATGCAGGAATGTCATTTACTCGACATATTTGTTTTTAATTTTAAAAAGGGAATGCCATGTAACAAAACGGAAAGGGCTATAATTATGTATGTAATACATATTGTTCGTGTAAAACAGGTAACAACGAATCTGACTTAAATCCTCACTTAGATACCAAGCACAAACTTATACACCTTACAAACATCGAAAGGATCCTCATGTAATGCGGGAATGTCTTAAACTACTGTATTATTATTTACTCGAGAAGCGGTCTGTAAATGGGACCAAGAACTACAACACACAAGTCCCATTCAGATACCCGATTTTACTCAGGGCGTAAAAATGTATCGTCCTGCTTAGAATAGATCGGACCAGACAAGGAACAAGGGTTTAGTAAACACGCCCAGTTTTGAAAACCCGCGAGTAAATATGCATAGTCCATCGCAGGTTTTGTCTTGCGAACAAAAGGCCGGTGTTTTTTTTTTTAAGGTAAACGCCGGTCATCAAGTTATGTTCTCGCAGGGCTTCTGTTAGGCGAGCCACTTAAAAGGTAACCACTTTTTCTGGCCCTGTGTAAACTAAACTTTCTCCGTCCTTCATGTTTCAGTCTGGTACCATCACTGGAGTGATACAAAATAAGTATGTGTGTTGTTGTGAAGTCGGCCTTATCCCACAAACGGCACATGCAAAATGTTCGATGCGACAACAAAATATCAATTACCACGCGATTGCCGCCAGTACTATTTTGGTCATAATATTAAAGCACTTTATTATTAATTCATAGTCATAATTGTGGATCCATTCGCCTGCATGCTTGATTGGTTTAGTTACATAGATTGACAGACTTTGCCTAAAATAATGATCCCCTCCCCTAAACTCTCAACAATTCTTATTTGCAATGCAAGAAATTATATGAAATGAATGATTTTAACTCAATTATTAATTAACTATAATATAACAACAAAATTGAAAGTCGTTGTTATAGCATAGTTAAGAAAACTAATGATAAACATTGAAGTTCAATGTTTATCTCGATGTTATAACAGCGTTGAGGTATACAGCACTAAAACCCTTACTCAATGGGATTTAATGCCCTCCCCTCTCATCATTTGTATATTGATACATTTATAACGTGAAACAGTGAGTATTCCGTTATGTGCTAATGTCCACATTAAGAAATCATTACCATCGATTCAAAATGCGTCGTCGTCGTTGGTCGCTAATTACCATTCACGTCATTAGGCGGCGCTATGGAGCGAATCAGTTAATGGGGCGAATCGGCGAATGTGTTTATGTGATTGAATTTTAATCCATTTCTGTCCGCGAGATCGCTGAAGCTGCTTTGTTGATGTTCTTTATGGAAGAAGTATGCTAGTAGTAATTCCATGGGGATCATAACTATCATGTTATAGACAGTTCCTTCGAAAGCCTGTTTATGCTTTATAGGCTAAGCTGTATTTAGGTAATTGTATAGCATCGTAGCCCCCTCCCCATAATATTGATCAGTTTGCCAGCCAATAATTGTATTGATCACTATTAATTGACCGGACGTGTGCTCTTAAGGTTTGTCAACTCTTAGAGGGTATTTAGGCCTGAATAAAAGAATAAGCTTGGTTACTTCTGTGTGTGTGTGTCAACTTCACATGTCATTCACTATTGATTAACTTATACAGCAAATTCGAACATAACTATTTATATCAATTAATAAATCAGCTGTAAGCATATCGAAATGGTCAGGGTTAACACCAATGAGTGGCGATAATAAAGTCATCCCAGTCTTAAATTTTAGTCAAAGGGGGAGGGTGTTATGAGGATGTAAGACGACCCCCCCCCCCCCCCCCCCCCCCGCTATGTAGATACACTTGACATTTATACACGTATACATACACGCGTACATTAACTTAAAGGGGGGTGTTTTTGTTGTTGTGGAATTATTGACAACGTACATAGAGGATGCACGTCTGTTTATAAGAAAAGGGCACATTTCTCATATCTTCAGACATCAAGTCCAAATTGATAGTCATTGATAAACTGTTCATTTCCAAATACCAATCAAATTTATTAAAGTGCGCGCCACGAAATAATCAATCGCTTGAATAGAATTTCATACAGCATATTGACTACATGCCCATTAATGTCAAATTCTATCTCTTCATATTATTCGTTCTGCATTGATGCATTTTCCGTTTCGATAACGGCATCCATTTCGTAACGAGCGTCATCTATACGGGACCATGATCGACTCGTCTCGTCTCAAGATGTTGAAATAAAGGATGTTGGAAAAGATGGGTTTGCATAGATCTACGCCCATTTGAATATCATCCTGATGAGGATCGTTCTCTCATCATCATCATCATCACAGATAATCTGTCGAGGATGATGGCGACTGGGAAATTGGCTAGATTAATAATTCAATCAGATCACATTCTGAAGCATTCATGTTGTTGCAGGGTCGACTTCCGTATTGCCTCTTCGCTCTACTTTTCTTTTTCCTCTCCCTCTCTCGTCAATTCCCCATCTTCTTAATTATGTCCCTCCTCGACCCCCCCCCCTCCCTTTCCCTCCCTCTGTCCTCCCCCTTCTTCGTCCTTCTACCCCTCTCTCTCTCTCTTAATCTCTCTCTTTCCTTCTTTCTTAACGCTCTTTCTCTAACCCTTTCTCTCACATTTGCTCATTCTCCATTTTGTTTAACCCTCCTACCGTATCTTTTCTCCACCCTCCCTTCTTCCCCTTTCTCCCCCTCACTCATCTTCTTGAGTGTCCCTTTCTATTATCTTTATCTATTTCTAACTCTACTATCATTCTTTCTTTATCCCTTCCCATGTCACTCTCTTCTTGCTCTTCCTTCCTCCCTCTCTTTCTCATTATATTATTTATCTCTTCCCCATTTACTTTCAAATTCAGCCATAAATATCTTAATAATGGAGGAGAAATGTCAACGAACAAAACAGGTTTCGTGGATGGGTAATAAGAAAACACCAATGAGAGACCATCACTGTCTTAAGCGTGGTCGATTTGGACAAAGTAACTAATAGTCCAATAGACAATCGTAGGCCTTATACCCCGATTCAATCACACTTTACACCCATAGCTCATCTCCAGAAGTTCCCATATTATATAAGATGATTAATCGTACAAGTATATCTTTGGGCGCAGCACGATGCGAGTGTAATCGTTTATGCAAGCATGGACCCTATTCAAGTATATTAGGGTCCATGATCCAAGCATTGTTTGAAAGATCTTGTCGATAAAAAAAATGTCTTATTAAAAAACGAAATGACTCTGTAATCATCTTCCTCGACGTGCGTTTTTTTTATGAATATAGGCCCAGTACTCCAAATTTCTTTTAAACGATATAATATATACATAAATGACAACGAGACAACATGAATGTGGATGAATGATCATACCAGTGTAAGGTAGGGCCCAGGGAAGGTGATAAGGACATCCATCAAACTCGAAAGCCAGCTGCAAACGACCAGAAAAGTCACTTTTTTAACGATAGCTTTTCGCTCCTCTGCAAAAAAATTATTAATAAAGAATCCATTCGCCCTCCCCATATATCATGAACGTGGTAATAGTGTCATGGATGTTAAGGGCGATATATTTTATTCATAGTTTTAACCGCGTATATTCACCCAGTTAGAACAGCTAGATTTCACTCCTTTGCTAAATGGTAAATAATGAACAAAACATATATCCGTCCACCAAAATGCCGGTGTATTAATGTGAGATCATAACCCTAACTAAAAACTTGAGAATGGTGATAATAAGGTGAAAACGATAATAACAAATTATAAAATTATAATTATTTGAACCTTTTTTCACCTTCTTCTATAGGTCTCAATATTTACTGAGAATGTTGATAATGCTGCATGAAATCGATTAAACTGGCGTCATATTTACGAACCATTCAACTACTACAGATGTGCGAAAGATTTGCAAACAAAGTCCATTCGCCCACCCTAACCAGCTAACTTTATGAAAGAATCATCGTCGTGATAATGTGCTCTAAAAGTGTTAAATATTGCCCAATACGTTCGAGCCCATGTCACCCACCTATATAGCTCACTTCCAAAAGGCGCTAAATCCACTTTCCATAAAAATTGAGTTAACGATTTATCTACATTTATAAGCTACGTAGCTTTCTGGGAATCCACATTTTACGACAAATTACTCACTCAAAATCAAAATATTGGAAGTTCAATTTTCATTTTCCCATAGGAACGTGAACAAAGTTGGGCAAAGAAACCTGTTTTTCTCGAAAGTTGAAAAAGTGGATGTAGCGCCTTTTGGAAGAAAGCTCTTCTACGAGAGTGATGATAATGTGAAAACAATTATGTCTCATGTTAGTTTCGATCGCTAGTTCAACGCCACGTGCATGACCCACAGCCACAAACGTGACCAAAGAAAGGCGGACTCGTCTCTCCTCGCCTGCTTTGTCATCTGAGTAGTTTGGCGTTGTTTATCTTCCAACCAGTACTGCACAATGTCTAAAACAAAAGTGTTAAGCGATTAAATGAAAGTGTTTAGACAACATTCATTAGAGCACCGAAAATGTTACACTTACAAAGAGTTAATTAACTTTGAAGATAAACAGGCCCAATACAGACAGCCCCCCCCCCCCCCCCCCCCCCCAATATATACAAATTCTTCCCCTCCGCATCGGACCATGACCAGCAACATTTTCCGTAAAGGGTCAGTGTTCATGGACCATGAGGGTAAGCCTACTGATACATTTTTATTCATGGGGGCTGATGTCGTCTGAGCGCAACAAACATCATTCCTGCCTTTAAAAATGAACTGACTTTCCCGAATAATAGGTCGATTCAACCCCACAAATTAGATCAGATATTTTGCCTGAAAATTTGATGTTTCTGCCTAAAATATGAGGTGATACTTTGCCCGATTATCATTACGATATGTTTTTATTTTTATTTGATGCAGTCCCCTACAGCCCCCCCCCCCCCCCCCCCCTCCCCCCGCCTTGTACGCTTATCATGCTTACAGGTCAATTGCCTCCCTTACATGGTCTGCCCTTAAACTCGAAGTCGAAATCAATACTTTGGGTATGTCAGCCATGGCCGCTCCCCCGCCATATCATCATCACCCCATCTGGAAAAGTTCCTGCGGGTAAAAGAAGGGGGTAAGAACTTGAGATAACTTTTTGCCAACTCGATCGTGGGGCAGATCATCTGTTGTCGCGACAAAGCCATCCCAACGATTCATGCGATATCAAATGGCCGTCTTACAACTATCTATATAAAGCAAAGTGATGATACCAAATGAAACTGATATCTTAGAATTCATGATTAGATTTCAGATTTGTTTTCTCTTCAGATTTGTTATGGATATCTTCGTATTATCGTATATGGAGTGTCGTTTTCGGGATCCTTCTTTATAATTAAATGTAATTGTCTTGATTTTACCATAGACCTACCACCCCATGATTTTACACTTACTTTATTTCGTGCATCATACCATAGACCATACAAACTGTATGAAACCTGTGCACAAACGGACGATCCATCTAATATAATTTCTGTGTACTTTCTGGACGTAAACTTCCCAAATTACTGAGAGGAATCCTGGTACACGTTGCAAATAAAATAACATTATAATTCCCCGAAGTAGCCCAAGGACTATCGATAAAAAAAGAAAAAGAAAATGCAATACCAGCATGGTTTATAATTGAATAGTTTCTTATTCATCTAATTTATCTTAAATCGTTATTATGATGCAGCAAACTTGCGAGTGACTAACTCTCACGATCCTTTGATACATCCTCGGCACTATGTATTCTGCGCAGATACAAATTTGGTTCAAACGCTTCTTTATTGATTTATGATTGATCTCAAATTGCTGGCTAAAAGGGTTGACTCATTCTCTCATTATAACCATGATCATTCGCTTTCACAATGTAAACACACTATAGAGTAAACCTCTCCAGCGCAGCAGGCAAAAGGGAAAGAAAAAAGAAGAAGTTTAGAGTAGCAAGTTGAGGTCAAGATTGCCCTGTTAACCGCGGTGTTACAATGGTATGGTCAACGATACAAGGTAACCCTGGGGGAGGGGCAAATGGGGAGGGGTAATTGCTATTTCATGAGGAGCAGGGCTATCATGTCTACTCCCCAAATAAATGAGGTGTCCTATTTTTTTTTACATTAATGTGTTGGTCAACATGGTCATTAGAATATAATAATAATAATAATAGTATTGCTATAACATGGGCGATTATCCCTTTCTTTTGCCCCTTCCCTAATATTCCCCACGCCATAAGAACAAGAAAAAGTAAAGATGCTACTGTTGTAGCAAGTTGAGGTCAAGATTGCTTCGGTCACTCGCTCTCCCTGTCCGGTCACTCAGGGCCTTGCTCGCGCGCACTTGAAACTTGACCCATTCGTCATGCTCGAACGATTTTTAAATTGCCCATGTACCTTTTTCGCCGGGACTTTGGGGACTGCTGGCCTGAGCCCGGCGCCCCAAAGAAAATACAAACGATGCCTTGCAGAGCATAGGCATTGGGACATCCCATGGCGTAGCCAGAGGGGGAGGGGCGGTGCCTGCGGTTATAATAATAATAATAATAATATACTCGATTTATACAGCGCCTAATATGATTGATAATCATCTCTAAGCGCTTTACAATGATGATATTACCCCCGGTCATAGGATACAATGCAAACCAGCACACATTGTGAGCACCATCTCCATTCCCTGGGGAGCATTCCTTCCAAGCGGCTCATGGGCATTAAGAAGATCATTCACATTATATAGGCTTTCACCTCCTACCGGGTCCCCATTTATACACCTGGGTATAGAGAGCAGGCAATTGTGGATACATTGTCTTGCTGAAGGACAAGGCAGTGGGCAGGGTTCGAACTCGGGATCTCATGATGGGGGCAGCCTGTGCCCAATTAAAATGACGTGAATGTATATTCATTTTTTATTATTTTGGGGACCATGTCGGTTGGAGATGGCTGTCAATGGTACGCAGTAAAGGAAGGGGGAGTATACACACCAGGAGGAAAGCAGCTGCGGGGGGGGGGGGGGGGTATTTTCACCCTTTAGTTACACAATGGGTGATTTCAAGTATGGTGTTTAGGGCTGGTGTTAGTGTTTATCAAACTGGTGTTTGTGTGTAATAAACACTAACACCGGCCTTAAACACCATACTTGAATCACCCAATGGGTAATCTGTGTCTCGTCCCATCTTCCTTTACATCTATATGCTAGATAAGTTGCAGTGGTGTATAGAGCGGAACCGGCGCACGCCCCCACCCACTCCACGTTTGTATGGAGAGCAAAATGTTCACTTCACACTATATAACAAATAAGCAAATACGGAAATAAGGATACATACCTTTGGCATCCCATGTTCATTACGTCTCCTGTTTCACATCCACCACGCCCCCATTCCATATTCATTACGACCCCCCCCCCCCCCCTTCTGTTTCTCAATTTCAGGCTGCGCCCCTGAATTACGAGTCACTTACTTTCTAACGGTTCGGACATCGGTAGTTAAGTTGTACTGAGTTGAGATGACGCACTAGGTATCCCACTTCTTACCTAACCCCATCACTCGCTCTGTCTCATTATTAAATACAAATGCCCCATCACTGAACTCCTGGGCCAGCTATATCATGGCTATCATCTATACATCTCGCGTATCACTCTGCCTTACCCTCTTGACATGTTATACTTCTTAAATACACACCATCTCCCTTTTAATATTAGCCCCATCCCTCATTCGTCTTTGATTTATTTGGCCATCTTTCTTTATACCTGTATTATAGCCCGATCGCCACGGTTCCATTCTTTTTAAATAACGTTTTGACAAACAATAGTACTCTTTATTTCGTAGATTATTGTATTATGTATTTATGATTATTCAGTTAACATTTCGAAGTTACTTAAGAGCATAATTTTATTAATTGCATGAATGCCAGAATTCGAATGAATCGAAAGAATTAGGTGATTAAATTGGCACAAAATAAATTTTAAAATTGTTTTTTTGCTGGTTAATTTTATGCACTCTCCGATGTGTTTGTGTAACCTACTTCTTATATCTTTTTAAAATATTTTGATACTCCTCTGTTGTATTCATGTAGAGAACTGGATATGAAAACATCACAGTTCACACTTTATGAACCATTTCTCAATTATATATTATTATTCAGAATAACATTGTCGGTTTTTAACTTTACACACTACACACAATGACGACTGATAATATTAATGTTCTAATATTCTCCCTTTCTTGTATATACCTATATATTTATAGCTCCTTGGTTTCTGTATGAGCGACAAACCCAGCGAGGCGGCGGAATCCCTAGCCCGGTCATCAGCCACCGTGACCATGATGGTCGAGATGGGGGATCCCCTTACCTTCTTAGGCTACCTCCAGATGCCCTGGGAGGAACGCTTCAGGGTAAGAAAGAAATCATTCCGGATAAGTTGTTAACCCTGTGTGTGCTTTGGTCGCCAATTTGGCAGATATATATTTATATATATATTAATCACTTTTCTTGCCCGTTTGTTCTCTTCCTCGTAAATGAGATGATTCATCCCGAAAATGAGATGGAATTTGCCAAAATTTGAGGTGCGAATTTCTCCACATATTGGCCGTTAAAACCTTTTCAAACAGCCCCGCGCCTTTGCGCCATCTATATTATACAACACTGGTGGTTCCGATACGCTTCGTTATTTGAAAACGATGTTCACAGAGATCTACTACACATAAAGCAAAGTCATGGTCACGAGGTCAGTGCACCGATCTCGGTAGAGGAGATCGGTGGGTCAGTGGGCCTTCGCACGGTCACGTGACGTCATGAAGTCGGGATGAGGCGCCATGCAGTAAAGTGCGGCTATTTCTGATGACAAATATTAAAGTGAAGGTTACAGAGTGCATCCCGGTAGTGAGGGTGAACAAAATCACCCCCTTATAGTAACCATCTCGTTCTCTAGTGGTAAGGTGAGAGTGAGAGGGACGTTAAGTCGATTTGGCTAGATTGAGTTCTGCTTATAAAAATACTTAAACCATGTTGTATATATAGGTCGGAGCCTTCTCTATGACTGTAATGCCTATTTTTCAAATATAATATATTTTGAATAATTATCAGCAATTAAAGAGAGATATTTTTTGTTTCTGCAATGCTCTCTAACTATTATGATGTGATTATCTCCGAAGTACAAAAAGTGACTTAGCGCCTTTTTGTTCTTAAATCTACTAAATATTCTCGTTCCCATAGACGATGTATGTTACATGTTGGTCGATTTGTATCGAAGGAGTTAACATATTCGCTCGATTGTCCAGGGACCTACATTACCAACATAATATAGCAAACAGGCAAGGTATAACGAGTGAATCACAGTCACCTCGATGCACTTAACTCTATCCTCATGGGCCAATATATATCCATACCTGCGTTGCTATACTTCTGAGCTGATATTCCCGCTACTGTCTATAATTATACTTTATATTATCCACAAAAAACTCACCTTTCATGATGAGAATGAATAAGGGATGGGACGATGAATCACACACAGAATCATGATTATTAAGTAGCAAACAAGTAAGGAGGATTTATAAAATGGTATTCGTGGGACTGCATTGATAATATATAGAACTAGAAGACTATATAGGTGTTAACATGGTTAATGGCATAGCCAGAATCAATCCAGACCAGGGTGAGGGGGGTAGGGGGCAAAGTTGTGAGCGGCGGTTCCTATGGGGATGTAGGGAGGGGGGGGGGGGGGGGGGGGGGGGGGTCAGCCTGGACCCCACCCCCCTCCCCCCCCCAAAAAAATGTATAATAATAAAATAAAATAAAATAATAATAATACTAATGATAATACATATTAAAATAGAATTAATTAATTAATTAATTAAAACAAAAACATCTTATAATTCATGGTCATGTATTTATTTTGTTAAAGGGATAGTGAAGGGCAATAATTCTCCAGAGGGATACGAATGTAATTAGAAGGGTTTAATACTATATTGCCCCCCTCACCCCGATGCTACGCCATTGAAGTATGATTATGTACAGTGTTAAAGACAGCGAGTGGGAGAGTTATCGGTTAAGTGTCCCAGCCAGGCCGGTCACAGGGAAGTCCGAAAATGATGTTTAATTCATTTTTTGTTTATAAGACTTGCAAAACAGGACAGTCATCATGGCCACTTGGGATATGACAAGTCGAATAGTTGCGCTCCATAAAAAAAATTTTTTTTAAGACACTCGGGTGTGTGTTTGCGTGTGTGTGTGTGTGTGTGTGCGCGTGTGTGTGTGTGTGTGTGTGTGTGTGTTTGTGTGTGTATAATATTTCTACGAGTTTGCGCGTTTTGTTTTTCTGTTTATGTGTACGTGAATGTGTATGTGTGTGCCTGTGCGTGAATGTGTGTTTGTGTGTATATGTGTGAACATTGAACACAATAAATATACATAACATTAAAGGTACAACATAGTTAATATTCCTGCGAAATGGTATTTTGTGTCCTTGGTTTTATAGTATTGTAGGTATTGTATATTATCATATAGAACATCCCGAATTACATTTCGTTTGTTTCTTTTATCGAATAAATAATATACTAACGTTTGTCTTTTTATCTTAGATTTGTTTGGGAGTGAGTCGTCTACTAGCCTACATGGCCAACTCGCCCCTCGGATCTCTCGCCATACATGACTTCAAGATGGTGCAGTTCGTCCTTGTAGACGGAGAGGTAATTCTAGAAGTGTTAATGATATAAATTCACTAGTTTACTGCATCAAAATACAACAACATAAGTGTTGGTAAAATGTTATATAAGCTAAATAATTAGTTTAACTTTTACTTTCTTCAACACCTAAATACTTCGAATTTGCAATAACTGAAATATTCTTAAAATAAATGTGGATGATATAAGATAATTCTATTTTGTTAATATCAAGATTGTTACAAATTGTTGTGTAATTCATAAACAATACAATTAATCACCAACACTAACATATCTGAATAGGGTTCCATGGTTCCGTATGCGCTAAACGACTGCGAGTGCGCCAGTATAGTTTCTTTTTTAGTTTCTTTGGTCAACTAGTAAATTCAAATCCATATCAGTAAAATCTTTATACTGACTAATCTTGTATTTTTAATTTCCACATGAAGTTCTTGCATGTCAGACAAACTGAAACTGAATGCCTTCACAAAATGATTATTGCTTTCTCATACGGTAATTATTTCCCGTTTCTTTTTACACGCAGGTAAAACTCGCAGACTTGGATGACGTGGATGACGGCCACCGCCCATGTTCATCGACCTCGGATTGCGGTCTGCAATTGGGCGTCAACGATACCGTGTACGCGGAATGTCGGGACGGCGCGTGCGTCGATTACAGCGAGATGTCGAACCTAGTCAGCGCGCACTCGACATTCTTCTCCCTGCTCCACTTCGATGCGCCCAAAGGCGTCGCAGATTTCACCGGTCGTCTGGTTAACAATACGAGTACGTCTTTTACCTATTTCCTCCTTCTGTTTCTATTGTAATTATAATGTATATATATCATGTATATATTCACACATAATTTTACCGGTTAACTACTATATTATACACGATAGTCATGGGTTAATATAACTCCGCATTGAATTTATGTTACAAGAAATCGTGATAAATTATGCTACGGAAAACATTCAGAATTGAATATGATACATGCTTTGTTTCACAAACATAATTTGGTCTTATTATGTTACATCTATCATCTCAACATTTGTATACAACAATCCACTCACTCATACTTAGTTATACGAAGGTTGCTTTTCATGATACACGAACAGTTATTCATACAGCCTTTCACTTTCTGTAAAATGCAATACAATAACTATTATTGAAATTAATGAAGAAAAATCTACAAACATTACTTCTTCCTATTAGACTTGGAAGACAAAATGATTATAATCTTTGCGATTCAACCTTGTGAACTGCCCCTGCACACGCCCCACACGCCACTGGAGCAGGTTACCCGTGGCTCTTGTTTGACAATTCAGATAAACAATACGATCTCGAAGAAGACGCAATGTTTATTCGATTGTGACGTATCTTTTTTTAATTTGCTCTTAAGAAAAAAGATTCTTTAAACACAGCGACGTTGTTTTTCCTCGAACTTGATCTCCAAAAAAGTCTTTAATTACGTCAATGCCCCGGGCAAAGTTGGCGTAAATATTTATGGCGCGTCAATCGGCGGACAGTTGGCTTATCGTAACGCTGTAACAAAAAGTTTCGGCGATGATATCTGAGCAAGCCTAACTTTGTTATAATGAGGGAGAAGGGGGTGTCGAATCGGTATCCATATTCTCCCAAAAAAGTATGCAAAAATGGAGGTGAACATGGAGAGGATTTTAGCTGTTCATCCTTGAAGAATCTTCGTCGGGAGTAGAATGACAAAACCAAAGAGTAGACAAATATTTCCGGAAAAGACACGAATTAAACATTGCAGGTACACCCCCCCCCCCACCAAAACAAAACATTTAAGGAAATAATCATGGAAATAATGTACAATTTTTAAGTTATTAAAGGGTATAGTTGATACTAAATGCAGTTACGTGTTAAAGAAATTGATTATACAACAAAATCTACATTGTTGTACTAATAACAGAGCATGTTGATTTAATCGGCGGCATGTTTGAAAGATGAACAGTCCATGATATAATTATTAGTAATTTCATAAGTTATACAATGACGAAAAAATCAATACAATGGTCCGAAAAATATTGGAATGTTCGTAGACTAACAGAACAAGTTTTTTTAAATTTATTTTGATGTGATTGTTTTCCTCTTGTTCCTCTGCAGAGCTGGCTCGATGGTCTGCGGCTCAAGTCGCCGAACACATGGAGGAGATGCTGGATTACTACAAAGAAGGCAGATACCTGAAATATTCACCGCATTACTCAAAAGTCAACGGTACCTACCTCTAATTAACATTTTCAATACTAATGAATAATAAACGCTGAAATCACTTCATTTGTTAGGCATTTGAACAAATGATTGATTATTGATGATTTTTCTGCACATTCATTAATTTGTCGCAATGTGTATTTGGGCATAAAATATAAATGCCCCATATTTCGATCTTAATTCCCAAAATGACTTTGAAATTTTGAATAGGCAATAGTCTGACCTATAGAGTATAATTATCTAAATTGTTTTCAAATCATTAGCAGGCAAGTATTAAACATTTATAGTATGTATCATGCCTCTGTTTCGTGTGTATGTGTGTTTTGTTTTTTTTTTTTTTTTTTTAGATCTTAAAGGTATGGTGTCAAGAAAATCAGCTGGAAAATGGCATTTTAGCCCTTCAGAAAGCCACTTACATGTAGATTTCGAATAAAACAACTGTTTTGCACTTGGAAAATTATTTATAAATGATATGAGGACCTGAAAATTTACTTTGAAAGTGCCCCCCAAAAAATTGAGTTCGGCGAAGAAAAATGACGTCATAGTTGTGACGTCATCTGCAGGCAATCACAGGATCCCCGATACTCTAATTGTCATAGACGTACACGCTGAGCGCATCTAATCACATTGACAGAGAGATATTATTTCGATTTTTTTAAATATCTACATACATTTGTTTGAGTTTATAATTATCGAGGATCCACACCCAGATTCATCTGATTCTAACAGTGAGCGTGAATTAGACGAAAGATCTGGATCAGAGTCAGAATCGAGTTTTGAATTGACAGTTCCTGAAGATAAAATTCCAAATTGTGCGTCGGCAGCCAAAATGGAATGGAAGTGATAGAGGTGCAACCGAACAGATTTGTTGAGCGTGGCTGAGCAAATTCATGACAATTTCCCCATAATTGCAGACACCATTATTATAATTCTTATTTCATTATTTGTCTCCACAAATACAACAAATATAATTGCCAAATAAAGGCGCATACTCACTCTAAAATCGCTTCGAGGAAGTCTCCGATATGATTATAGCAATCGTATACCCAGCCCCCTCGCAGACAGGTCTTCCGGCCATCAGCACGCACGAGCGCTGCGGCTAGCCCAGGCCTAGCCTAACCATAGTAAGTGGCGGCTTCATCCGATCACGTCTCAAAACATGGTGTACAAAAATGCGGTGTTTCGCACTCAAATTCATCTTTTTATGCGGCAATAAAATGACAAGTATCATTGCTTTGATGGATCTATTTAACAATATTTACGGAAATATATTTACAGAACATTCAGAATTACCTCAGTTTTGAGCAAAATATTACTTTTCCCTGAAGTAAACAAATCCAAAACTCAAGTCGTTGGCGAGCGTGCGGGAGGTTGAACATAGTCAATCAATTTCTGGGCATCGATATCATACACGTAGTCTACGCCGTTTGCAAATTAACAACAAAAAACTACAAAAGAGCGCTAAGTTCAGTTCATTTATTGTTTTTTCTCTGTCGGCATTAGAATGCCGACAGAGAAAAAAAACAATAAACATTGTCAAAGAGGCCACGAAAGTGATAGATTTGTCCATCTAAGGTAATCGTTCTTGTATTTGTTTGAAAAGCCATGCAAACATGTAAGTAAATTAAGAATAGTCTAGAATAGGTGCGATCGTAATAATCTTGCATTTTCGTTACTTTTCAGAACTTGTAATACATAGGTAGTTGGCGCGGCAGCTAGCACTCGAGAGCATAACCTGTCTTGCCGCGCGGCCCCCCGAAACTCTGGCAGACCTGCACACACTCGCTAGGTCCTTCCAGTCGGCCCTCGTTAATTTAACCTTGAGTTCTAAATCCGCCTCATACGTGGATCCTTATGGAAAACGGTGCAGGCTAATACTTTCCTTAGATGTGTTGCTAAAATTCATTCCTGAGGCAATTTCAGTTAATCCTCAATTTTCAAGCAAATACGAGTTTGTATTACTAGCAAGTCAAAGTGTTTGCATTGAACCCACGTTGTAAACAATTCTCGCTCTTCCGTGTTATTGCCTGCAGGTGACGTCATGACTCATGAGCTCATCGCTCCGCTAAAATTACTTTTTTAGGAGTATGGAACGCCGACGCGAAAAAGAGCCAAAAATGTGCATGAAATTTTCCTTTTTTGCCCAACTTAAGGATTAAAAAAAAAAAAGAATGTGGTATATCAATAAAGGCACATATTCAAAGCTATACAGCTGAATCAAAGCCGGGATTGCGCCCCTCCTTTAAC
>JBAMJV010012172.1:0-18356 GCA_037951105.1 Echinarachnius parma
TAACATAATATAGGGTATTCCAATTTCAATGGACTAGTCCACAACGTAATCTTTCTAGAAACAAAAAAAAGAATCTCAACTTCTCATTTCCTAAATCCTGACAATCTGACACACAGATTTAACCTATTATCGATCGATACACTGCCTTTGCAGGTTACTTCCCAGACTTCAGCCACATAGGCTTTCACAAAAAGATTAAACTCAACGATACCGATGCATCACGCTTTCCGCGAAGTCCTTGTCTCTTGTTTGGGTTCCCTGAACCACTGATGAATGTTGCTAGCAGATGCAGCGTCCTGCATCTACTCCCAATGTTGGAGTCGCGACTATGTCGCTCTCGACCTGAAGATCGCGTGCTGTCGACGACCAATGGTGGCTTCTCGATGCCGACGTTCGATGAGCGGTCCCTGATGAGCTCCTGTGTGTTGCGTTCCTCGGAGCCGTGAACTCCGGCCCCAGCCCACGTGCCATCGATGGTGACCAGAAGATAGATATTTAAATACAAAGAACAGCCTCTCCTTGCAGGCGAGTAAGGTAGCTTCCCAATAGGTTAACTTATTGAGTTAACTGGAAGAACAAACTAAATAAGTTGAATGAAATAAACGAACATAAACTGCAGCTGCATGAAGAAATAATATGACCTCCCGCTTCGACTGTCTGCTTGGGGGCAATTCCACGGTAACGGAAGGACATTCAGACACAATTTTGGAACTTCAATCAAATAATTCCAGGATCCTGCTTTTGATTTTTTATTCTAAATGGCTTGTCTTTGATCCTTGTTGGGACACCTTTGATTTCCACTATTTCTAAAATTTTGACCGCATTATGTAAATTAGATATGGACACTAATGAGGCCGGTAACGGAAGGACGCCAAAATGGACATGGATTTTCAATTTGTTTGGTTATGACCCAATCTCCGTGAAGTTACGAGGTTTATCATGATAAGTTGGCTACTAGTCAATTTCCTTATGTTCACAGAGTATAACACCACCTTTTAAGAAAAATATCTACATTGGTATATTAATTATGAGAAATTAATTACTCCAGTGTTCGGTAACGGAAGGACGGTAACGGAAGGACCTCTGAAAAGTCTATTGGAATTGTACAATGAAATTAATTTTGAAATTTAAAGACCATTTATGAGAAGGAAACATCTCTTTTGTGGTCTAAAATGAGTTTGTATCATAGATAGCATATGGACATCACAAGCATTTACATTTCTATTTTTTTCTTACTATATTTCATGCTCCAATGGCTCTTATTCATGGTCAATCCATGGTAACGGAAGGACACTCAGACACAAATTGTCAACTTTAAGAAAGACATTTTTAAATACTGGTGTTTTTAGAACAGTCTATTTTGATAACAATACTTCCAAAACATACAGTTTTAAGGTCCCATAATTTTTTTATTTTTTTATCTCCGCACAATATTGAATATGCATACAAATGAGGTCGGTAACGGAAGGACACTAAAATGGACAAGGTTTTGTTATCAAATCAGTTTTAACTAAAACTCTGTGATATTAAATAATACAACATATTTTAAGGGTACACATTTCATTCTCTGAAGGGTTAAGAAGAATTTACTTGTTCTTTGATTAAAATTTGTCCGCAGATATTTGAGTTATTTCACACAAAGCGGACCAATGTTCGGTAACGGAAGGACATAATGGACTATAATGTATGATATGACATAGTATGGTCATTCCATGTCAAATCACCTTTACAAAAATTGAAAATTTTCATCGCAGCCCCCTTCAAATTTGCTAATATTTGGTATGTATGATATTTCAACCTTTAAAAGCGCAAATATTTAAGTTTTAGCCCAATCCGCCCAATGGTTTTGGCGCTATGGTCGATTCTTATGGGGGAGTTTTGTAAGAAATGGGCGTGGGCACCATTTTTCAAATGGCCATTGTCCATTAACCGTTGGGTCAATTTATTTTGTAAAGGTGTCATTGGACTGGGGATGTTATGTGCAATCCATTTATGCCATTTGTGTCCATGCATGAGCGAGTTTGGATACGATAACCTTTGACCTTAGATTTTGACCTTCCGTTTTACCTCGTGGATCAAATAATTTGAGAATTTTTTTTGCTTAAATCTTGGCTTGATATAATTTCTACAACATATGAAAGAATTGGAGATATGTTATTTCTTGCTTTTTCTACAGCCTTGTTTTTAGTTTGCAAATTTCATGTAAAATTTAATTATTTTAGACCTACACCCATGTCCAAGAATTCTATAGGGGTGTATTGTATATACAAAAAAGACCTATTCAAAGTCATGATCAGAGCCTATTCACACTCTGGCTCACCACAGTTAAATAGACCTACTAATCCCCATACAATAGAAATCCAGACAAATGGCATCATGGTACAAGGGCCCTGTTGCAGAAAGAGATAAAATCAATTGTGAGCCAGATCAAATGTTCTAAATGCACAAATCTGATTGGTTGAAACACAGAAAATTACTAGTTTGACCACGCTACGCCACTGATAGCTGGCCATTGCAGGTATTGTCTCATTATTTTGGGTTTTCATATATGAGAGACAAATTTTTGAACATAAATTTTGTCATAATATGTAATATGAGGTACCTTGTCCATCTGTTACCATGTGTATGGTAACGGAAGGACATTTTCTTTTGTTATTTATTAATTAACGAAGAAACAATGAGTAATACATTTGTTAGCAATGGGAAGGCCTACTTGAACTTGCTTTGCACTGAAGATTGGTCTGCTCTCTAACAATTATGTGAGCCACAAAATTAAAAATATTGATTTTTCGGTAACGGAAGGACATTTTCATAGGCTGAAAATAAGAAGTCATTGAAGCATAACAAATCAAATAAATCATACAAATTTACTATTTTACGAAATGGTCATATCTCAGGAGTCAGAATAATGGTTTTTAGGCTTAACTGGGGAAATATAAAACAAACACAGGATCAAAACACTTTTTCACAAAAATGTCAAATTTGTGGGGTTCAATTATGGTTATAAAGTTATTATAAAAAAACAACTAAAATTATGTAAAACTAAAATTTTCTCATTGAATTCCAAAAATATAGAATTTAAGCTTTGATTTGATACCAAATTTGTATCATAAAAATGCTTGTAAATTTGTTGGTCAAATGTCCACTTTGGCGTGGAATTGCCCTTGGGTGTCTTCTTCCCACCAATTTCTCACACAGCCCTGTAGCTACATATTACAATCCCAATCCACATACCTCAATATGCTAAGTGGCATGAATCTATCAAATGAGTATGTTACCCTTTACATTCAAAGAAACAACTAGATTCCATATCAACCCATGTTACAAGCCTCCACTGAGATCAAATGGGTTTACCTGAATTAATATGCAAATTACCTCCACCAACAATGGCACAGTCATGCATCCATGCACTATCATGGACCCCTCTCCGTCTCCCTTTCATCTCTCACCATCAATGGCACCTATTCATACATCAATGCACACACAACACCCATACACACAGCCACACAATATACGCCCTCTCCCTACGAACCAAGTACAGTTCTACAAAATGCAGAAGAAACAAGATAAAACCAAAAAAAATAAACAATTGTCACTTTCCAATGTGACAAGCACTACTACAAACCTTTTTAGGACTACTCAAGAAAGAATAATAATAATACAGTCCTTTTCAGGACTACCCACTTCTTCCCATTCTTACTCGGTGCAACCGCAATCAAACTGTGTAAGCAAATTAAATATTGATAAACTTAGTTTAACTTTGGTAAAGTAAAGGCATCGTAAAAACATTTGTCAATACGAAATTTAATATCATAATATAAACCATATATCTATATGACTGCAGTTGTTTTTTATACTGGTTATATATAATACGTGTGGTTTGCGGTTGCACCATGTGAGATGTGAGATATTATGTTGAATGTTTTTAATTGAGTTCATTGGATGTAAATCGGAGTTTGTAAGTAAATCAGTGTTTGGATATCTGATTGATTGATTGATTGATGATTGATTGATTGATTGATTGATTGATTGACTGACTGACTGACTGACTGACTGACTGACTGATTGATTAACGATTTATTGATCGATTAAGTGATGTTTTGATTATTGATTGATTAATCAGTTCATTGATTGATTTATTAATTAATAAACTGATTGATTTGATTGATTGATTGATAATATGTGTGGTTTGCGGTTGCACCATGTATAAGGAGAGGATTGGTGGGTCTTGAGAAGGACTGTTGGTATTCTTTCTACCCGGTCTTTCTAGGATAGTCCTAAAAAGGACTGTGGTAGTCCAAGCAGGGACTCAGAAAGGACTGTTGGTAGTCCTGGAAAGGACGGTTGGTATTCTTTTTAGAGCTTGTAGTTCTGATAAGAACTACAGCGTCGGTGTAAGGAGAGGGTTGGTGGTATAGGAGGGTGGTAGGATGTAGGAGGATTGGTGGTAGGAGGTAGGAGGGTTGGTGGTAGGATTGATTGATAGATTGATTCGTTTATTAATCGATTGGTTTAATGATTAATTGGTTATACATCATGATTTAATTGGAATAGCACAATGCCACCTGGCTTTTATGACACGACCCACATCTATATCCTTCTTAGAAGACTAGTGTTTTTTTTTTCTATTTCACTTACTCTATCATTTTGTCTATGCCATTCTCAAATTTCTCAAATATGTGCACTATTTGTAAATTGCACATAAACCCCACTTATGTATGAAATACATTACATGCATAACGAAAATGCCCTTATATGATTTCATCTGCTTCCGCCTCCTCTTCCCCCCCCCCCCCCCCCCACCCCTCTTACTCTCTCCCTCTCTCCCTCCTTTACTGCTTTTGCACTCACCTTGTGAGATGTGTGGTAATGATACAATAAAGCGAATATGTTGAACTCGTACTAATACTACTAATAAGTTAAATATAGAATATTTGGGAATCCCTAACCCTAACCCTGCAAATACAGTTATCTCCTACATTCAATCCTGTCACAGCGGTCACCTGTCTGTAGCAGCCAACCTGTCTACAGTGGCCACCAAAAGTGAGCTCCTACAGTCAACCCTGTCACAGCGGCCACCTGTCTATAGCAGGCAATCTGCCCGTAGTAGATCCCCTATACAGTCAAACCTGTCACAGCGGCCACCTGTGTGGAAGTGGCTACCGAACGTGATCTTCTACAGAGAAAAACGTTATGGAACTTATTCATATATAGGTCACCTGTCTACAGTGACCAATTTTCTTGTCTCATTTATAGGGTCACTATACAGGGTGGCCCCCAAAAACGGAACGGGGCACTTCCCAAAATATAGTTATGTCTATCGGATAGGGTGTATTTTCAAATGAACAACGATACCAAGAACAGTCAATTTGGTCGTGTAGTTTTGTTTTACGGCGCTGTGAGTGACACCATGTCAGGTTCTCTTTTTTGTCAATTTTTACCGAGCCAGCACTGGCGTAAATCTGTTCGGAAAGCACAATGCATTGGGGGGTCGAGCAATTGTTCACAAACCGTTTGTGAACAATTGCTCGACCCCCCAATGCATTGTGTTTTCCGGACAGATTTACGCCAGTGCGAGCCAGTACTTGATACATCGCACGTACCGCCTTTCATATCGTTGAACAAGGCGCGCCATTGTTAGTGTGCACTCGTGTGCACTCGTGTGCACAGCCGTGTGCCCAGAGAATATGGGCATGTTCGTTCAATGGTATTAGGGCAAGGAGTGCGATTTAACTGGCATTGACTAGGTAAAAATTGACAAAAATGGGCACCTGACATGGTCTCACTCACAGCGTCCTAAAACAAATACACGACCAAAATTACTGTTCTTGGTATCGTTTTTCATTGGAAAAGACACCCTATCCGATGGACATAAATATTTTGGTACTATATTTTGGGAAGTGCCCCGTTCCGTTTTTTGTTAGGCCACCCTGTATTCACAGGTTTGACTGTAAACAATAATTTGGGTCTTCATGTATGTTTTCATTATATTGAAGAGGAAGTTACTTTTATAGTAGAGGGACATCCCTCATTGTTGGAACTTATTGATATGATATTGTGGTAATTGTTTTTATTTGTATAAATATAACTGTTAGTACAATTATCTTTAATAAACCTCATGGAATTCATGCGCCTCTTTTTCTACCATTGCTGTAATAAAATACACTTTCTTGTTTAGACCCTCTTTGCTCTCGATCTCATGATCAGCATGATCATTATGGGTATCGAACTTTAAATCGTTTTAAAGGGATCCAGACTATAGTAACATTGTACAAATCCGCAAATCTTACTCAAACTCTAGTAGTTCTCTCATTCCTAACTGTTGTTTTCGTATTACCAATAAGGAATCAGGTTTTTTTTTCTTCTCGTATTTTCCATTCGTTGAAATAGAAATTTACAATTGAAATGTTCGGATTTGTAATTATCCACTGCCATTGGACAGCTATAACTATGTACAAAGCCACTCTCCTAGTCACGTGACGGTGGGCTTTGCACATTACTGTACCTAGACCATGGACCCAGAGCCGTTTATAAAATGGGTAGAAGAATCCCTGCATTCTGATTGGTCAATTAGCATGTACAAGTTTTTTACTGATGCATGGCTCACTTTAGTTTGATTTTCAGTTTTTTTGCGCTCATTTTATAAAACAAATGCTGCACAGGCATATTTCGTGGATCGACTAAAAAAAAAATTTAAAAAAATATTGATTTCATTAAAAAAAAAATTAAAAAATTAAAATTGATATAATGTTTTTTTATATCATTTAATTTTTAAAAAAATTAACAAAATTTATATCATTTAAAAAAAAAATTAAACAAATTAAAATGTGAAAATCAAAATTTTCCCCAGCCATGGGTCGGTACTTTTGCAGCCATGGGTCGGTACTTTTGAAGCCATGGGTTGGTACTTTTGAAGCCATGGGTCGGTAAATGTAGCCAATTTAGCCATTACTGGGAAAAAGTCTGATTTTCACATTTTGTTCGCGCCCATTTTATAAAACAAATGCTGCACAGGCATATTTCGTGGATCGGTAAGAATTGTATGCACTCTTTTAACTTTGGAAATGGTCTAAAACCCACTCGCTGCGCTCGTGGGTTTAAAGGTATGGTGAAATTCCGGCTTTGATACAGGTTTATAGCTTTAAATATGTGCCTATATTGATATACCACACTCTTTTTTTCAAAGAAATCCTTAAGTTGGGCAAGAAAGGTAAATTTCATGCAAGTATTGCACTCAGCGTGTACGTCTATGACTGAGCTATACTGCGATTGCCTGCATGTGACGTCACAAAGATGACGTCATTTTTCTTCGCCTGGACTCAATTTTTTTACGGGGATTACTAAAGTGAATTTAAAAGTTTATTTCACTGGGTTTTCCGACGCGGAAAATATGTTTTTATTAGTAATCTTCATGAAAATCTACCTTAGATACAGTAAAACACAATTTTTAGGTAGTTTTCTTGTCAGCCAACCTTTAAACCATTCCAAAGTTAAACTCGTGCATCCAATTCTTACCGATCCACTCATGCCTGTGCATCATTTGTATAATGACCCATTCATAGTATGAATATAAACAGTAAAACCTGTCTTAGTGGCCACCTGTTTTATAGCAGCCACCTGTTAATAGTGACCACCAAAAATGATCACCTGCATGCAGAGAAAACAATGTTATGGAACAAGTCACCTGTCTATTCTTGTTTCCCGTATAGGTGGTCACTATACACAGGTTTGACTGTATACTATGAATAATATAGTAGGGTCCATGCCTTGACAGTATACAAATGATGCGCAGGTATGAGTGGGTCGGTAGGAATTGTTTGCACAAGGTAACTATGGAACTGTTAAACCCACGAGGCGAAGCCGAGTGGGTTTAGACTAGTTTCCATAGTTACCGCGTGCAAACAATTCCACCGACCCACGAAATAAACTTGCGCATCATCTGTTTTATAGAATGGGCATTGTTACGCCCCCCAAAAAGTCAAAAAATTAAAAATTAGAAAAATTACCGGATGCATGAAATAATTTTACCGGACGCATGAAATATTGTACCGGACGCATGAAATTTTTTACCGGACGCATGATTTTTTACCGGACGCATGAAATTTTTTTACTGGACGCATGAAATTTGTAACGGACGCATGAAATTTTTACCGGACGCATGATTTTTTTACCGGACGCATGACTTTTCATGCATCCAGTACAATTAATTGTCTGCACACATTTGCTCTCAACCAATCAGATTGCAGGGATTTATCAACCCATTCTATAATAGGCAATTAAGAACGCATAAATGCATTTTCCGATCATTTTCAACGAGTATGTGTATACAATTCGCATTGAATTCGTATACATTTTGATGCATTTAGATTAAGAGCATTCCTTTAAAAGGTCTTTTATAGGTTGTATACGTCGTTCAAAAGCGTGCCACCTTTTGTAGACATCCTCTTAAACAACATTTGATTTTCATTTGCGTATCGTATAAGATTTCATTTGTGTAAAATGCCCCATTAAATTATCCTATTCTATAGAGTACTATAGTTATCAATCTTTTTAGAATTATACAATGCATGGTTGATGAAATGTTATGCAATGTTGTGCGTAATATGTATCTTAAATTCGTAATTGAATTGACATATTTTGGGTGACACGCCAACAAGCTTGCATCTTATTTTGACATCCCATAATTCTTTTAATATAATTAATTATTGTATACTTTTAAACGCTAGTATTAAAATAATTGATTGTTTTATAAAATGCAAATATTAAGCACATTTGTAGTGTTTCTGCTTTGTATTATATTATGTTAAATAAATATTTGAATATCACTTTGTATTTGTGCTCATTATTACTTGGCCATATACTATCCATTTGACGTGAAATGCTTGCAATTATACTAAGTGGACGAATCAGATCACAACAATATACATTTTCCCAACCATTCAGTGCTTTCTGCACATGCCAACAAAGCTACTAGATCCCTTTAACACTGTGTTATTATATAGCCGACGATGGATATTGCAGGCTTTGAGAAATCAGCACAGTTGGGGATTCCCACTCTCCTAGTCACGTGACGGTGGGCTTTCCACATCGATCTATTGATGGTTTTGCGTTTTGCAATATTACGGTACCGAGAGCCGTATGACCCATATTCATAGTATGAATATACAGTCAAACCTGTCTCAGTGGCCACCTGTTTATAGCAGCCACCTGTTTATAGTGGCCACCAAAAATGATCACTTGCAGATAAAAACAATGTTATGGAACAAGACAGTCACCTGTCTACAGTGTCCACTATTCTTGTTTTCCGTAGGTGGTCACTATACACAGGTTTGACTGTATAATATGAATAATATAGTAGGGTCCATGCCTAGACAGTAGGCAATTGAGAACGCATTAATGCATTTTCAATGAGTAGGTGTATACAATTAGCATTGAATTCGTAACATTTTGATGCATTTAGATTAAGAGCATTCTTTTAAAGGTTGTATACGTCGATCAAAAGCGTGCCACCTTTTCATTTGCATATCGTAAGCTTTCATTTGTGCAATGTTCCCCCTTAAATACTCATATTCTTCCGGGAATGCATGGTTGATGAAATGTTATGCAAAATCATGCGTAAAATGTATCTTAATTCATAATTGACATATATAATTATATTTGAGATTTTTGGGGTGACACGCCAACAAGCTTATTTTGAGCTCATTTGCAGTGTTTCTGCTTTGTATTATATTCTGTTAAACAAATATTTGTTATATATGTATATTTTGTAACAAATCTGTTGATGAAAGTTGCAAAATAAATGAAATGAAAATGACACAAGAAAATCAATACAGTTTGTTGGGGACTACAAGAGTGCAAGTATGCAGTAATGTTGTATATATCACGCCCGTGTGGTTACCTAATGGATATTAGAAGCCAATGACGTGATTAAAACTGCTCGATGATGTACATATGAGTGTACATAATTATAATAGAACAAGCATAATTATACAGCGAAAAAATTAAAATTGTACTATGTTTTAACAATTTTGTGTAATCACGAGTCACGACAATAAAATGTCCACTTATCATCCTAGAATGCTAAAGCATGATAAAGCATACCGTATTAGAGCCCATGCTACACAATGTTTAAAAAAAGAACCTCAACTCCTCAACATAACAACAACGTTGCATGACACCAACGCAGACAATTTATCGATAAGAATGTATACATTTCATTGTTCAGCGTTGTGTCAATATTAGCAAAAATTTGAGGGTTAGTATTTTTTTTTATTGTGGTATTTAAACATGTTTTGTAGATAGAACTAGATATAATAGATTATTAAAAATAGCCATGTGGGATTCCCAAGCAAGCAACTGAAAAGAAGAAAAAAGGGTTGACAATGAAAAATGTCAAGAATGTATCATGGCGTTTGATGTTCATGTGATCGAACTTTTGTGATTTTTCGTCCCTGCACAACATTGGCATGCACCTTACAGTGGGGTAGCTATGATTTGTTTTATGTGTGGGGGGGGGGGGGCACGGGGGGGGGGGGGCACGGGGGGGGAACTTGGATTTTCATGAGGGGGCACATGTTTCACCTGACAAGCAAAACAAACAAATAGAAAAACAAAAAGGTTCTCATCCGTTTAGATGCATGACTAAATGAAATCAGCCTTTATACCTCATAAAATGGTCTAATTTGGCCCAATAATGATAGTTTTACCATGAGCATTTCATGATCTAAGCCTAAAATTATTATATTCATCGTAAAAATTACATGTGTTGGGGCTTGTATCTGTTGTCCATGTATTTGTTCATGAAAGTATTAATTTGTATTGGGGGGGGGGGGGGGGGGGTACCTGGCACATAGAAGTTGAAGAGTTGGTTAAAGTTAGGTTTAGGATGTGTATATGGAGAAGAGGCAACGGTTTTGGGGTTTGGGTCAGCCTAATCAAAATTAATGAATTGGGCCTTTGTCACTGTATTGCAAACATTCAAGGAGCAAATGCGAAACGACGGGGGAGGGGAGAGGGGGGGGGGGGGGGGGCAGTTATAACAGTCTCTGTTGTAATGGTTGTTCCTCCACTGCGATTGCCTTCTGCCGTTCTGGCTTCACTGAATGCCTCCACTATTATCGGGTGGTGAGAAAGGTCACTTATCAAGGAAACCTAATTGCAGGTGTTTTTTTTTTTCTTGGTTATCATTACGCATGTAGTAGGCCATCGCCGACATCTACCATCACAATCGATCACGCATTGCCAATAACGATTATTACTCGGAATGGTATTGCGCAATACGCTGCTACAAACGTGCGATATTGCGCAATAGTTCGATGCACGTAGGTGGTGTTAACGAAATAGCGATTTGCGTTTCAAGCATATTATGTGACCTTACCAATCTGTTTGCATTGTTATGAGCAAATAAAAAAGCAAATAAACATAACCTGAATTGTTCATTTTGTTATCCATTTCAGACATTTGATATCACTTCCTTCCTCCAATTATGCAGAATGTAATAAATAAACTAACAACGACCAGTGAATCTGAGTATTCCTTCCTTTTAGTTTTCAATTTCCTTTATTATTATTTTTTCTATTTTTACTAATGTTCAACTAGGTAAATTGATATGATTGAGGGATTTTGAAGGGTTACAAACATAACTAGTCATTGTCTTAAAGTCGTTCCGTCTGAATTGCAAAAAACAAAAAAAAACACCCCATAAACCAATAAGTTCGGGATTTTAAAGGGGTAGTATAGTTTTGGTAATAAGGCTGAACTTTAGTAACCAAAACCTGCACAGTAACATAACAAACTAATATTTATAACCCCAACATGCTCGAAAGGTATACAAAAATACAAAAGTAAAAAGCCTGTTATCATTCAAAAAGCGCCATTAAAACACAAGAGGGCGCTCTCTAATAAGGCATTGGTTTCATCCATTTTCATACAAAATTATGCATGTGTTGTTTTGTTGAAATAATGATTAAATAGAGAGATCATCAACAACTATTTAAAAACCGCTTTTGACAATTTTTGAAAAAGTGTAAGCATTTAAAAAAAAAAAACAATAAATCATCGTATTTATTTGGGGCCCAAATAAATACGATCGGATATATTGATTGATATTTCAGCCATTTCTGAACCGATTTTGACCAAATAAAGTTCATTTTGCCATTAAAATTGCATGTTCTTTCAAATTAGACACTCAGTTTTTCATTACCTCACGAAAAAGTTGTGTTGTGCAGCGCCCCTCTCTACCAAAACTGAACTACCCCTTTAATATCCATTCGTATTGCTGTGATAATAAACAATAATAAACATGATAAAGCATCTTGTATTTCACTATTTTCGCGCGTATAAATTGGTGATCAGTGGTCATGTAACCGTACTGTATGCATACAGTTTCGTACTCTATTAAATTCATTCATTCATATAACATGGGCGTAGTGCTACTTACTTTAGGAAGGCTGAGAAGGCCACGCCCCCCCCCCCCCCCCCCCCCCCTCCCCTCCCACCTCGCCTCGTGCAACTTTGCGTCCCAATGCCAACAACATACTTTTGCATATGAGGCTAAATGCATGACTCATAATTAAATTGATAATTAGAAACATTGCGTCGGGTATATCTTATCGAAGTGAAAGATATAAGAGAAGTTCATGCAAATGAAAAAATCGTTTGATTTGAAATGTGAAATTATGCACAGTATACGTCTTCATTCCCTATCCAATAAACAAATTAATGCGCAATTGTGCCATCAGCAAGTTTACTTATTATGGCGGGGGGTAATGATTGTTTGATTACCCCTTATCCTCCCCAACTATACTCTAAAAACACCCGGGTCAGAATTGACCCGGAAAAGAGTCCGTTGGGGCCAAACTCCGTTCAGGGTCAAAACATGACCCGTAATAGGGTCATGAAGACCCGGAATGGGGTCAAATTTGACCCTATTCCGAGTCATTTTTTGACCCGGAATGGAGTGTGGCCCCAACGGACTCTTTCCGGGTCAGTCTGACCTGGGTGTTATATGCAATTAAAAATGATGGTCGTAACTATAATATGATCAAGACAGACATGGGAATACGAGGGTGAGGGGGGGGGGGGGGGGCAAGGTTTTTCCACAAGTTAGTGTTTTGACAATGCCTTACGTCTAAATGTCATAGGAACGACTGGTGAAAGAATAGTCGCCCGTGTATAGGAAGAAGCTGCTATAGTGTGAGTAGTCGCCCTCGCCAGTCGCTCTTTGCGATGCAGACGGGAGGACTTGTCAAAGGCTGCTACCCACAATGTGGAAAGTATATAGAGCTAAACAAAAATTAAAAAAAATAAATATAAAAAAACAAGTACGTTTTTTGTGTTATATTAATATATCTTGTTAGGGTTAGGAGGCACATGAATATGATAGCATATAGGGTGGGGCCTGGGTAGAAATTCCCCATTCCCCTACCAGCTCCGCCACTGAATCAAATTATTTCTATATAGCCTGACGTAGCACCCGTGCACATAGAAAAACTAGAAGGCCGACAAAGTCAGCATACCCACGCCTCCCATTAGCCCTGTTCTACCCTTCGTCGGCCTCAACCCAGTCTAGATGTATTCAATATGTAAAAATGAACATCTGTTCATCTTCACATTAGTGTCGGGTCAATAATAATTATTAAATAAAAAATAAATGTATTTTTCGGAAACTTACCAATTTCTTGGCGCTTCAAAGTTCAGATCAGCGTGTTGCAATTCAATTCCGTTCCGTATTAATTAACCCGGAATCGAAAGTACCGTACCATAACATATGGTACCGTGCGCGCGATCGCGATGCACACCTGGACTAAACTTGTTAGTTGCTGCTCGATTGGATTCAGCGCGAGCGAGGTTACCGTATACGTACCGCGCCTATAACGTGCAGATATTATTTAGGCACACACGTGCATTAAATACATACTCAAACTTCAAGGTTCCACAGAATTTGCAGGGGTCAACCAATCATCACCAAAATCTAATCGATTCTTCCATGTCACTATCCAAACATTCCCTGAAAATTTGGTGCAAATCCGTTCACCCGTTCTCTAGTTATCTTGTACACAAACAAACAAACAAAAAAAAAAAAAAAAAAAAAAACAGACAAACAAACAAACATACGGAACCCTTTACATAACCCCCTGCCGATTTCATCGGCGTGGGTAATGAGTACGCACTACGCACCATGACTTGAAACGGTGCCCCGCCCGCGCCCCCATTAGCGTTAGTCCCTTGACTTGCAGGGGTGCAGCCCCCCCCCCCCCCCCCCACCCCCCCCCCCCGCCCCTGCCCGGCTAATTATTACCAGTAATGGCATGAATGGCTACGCCACTGCATGACAAACATAAATAGTACACGTTTACAAACTAAAATATTATCATTCAGATTCAAGGAAACACATATCACACTGGCTACAATCTTCATTATTTTTATGTAGTATAATTAAAGAGAAGCAAATTTCGAGACTCGAGACTCAACAAAAAATTAACCGACATTAGTTTTGTCCAACTTTCTAGGTTAAAATATTTTTTCAATATAAACAAAAATAATGTGAGAATCAAATCTACCCATTTATAACAACTGCTTATAGTTTATTCGATTTTAAAAAGGAATTAAGTTCGTTCACTTCAGTACAGAACAGCAGTGAGGGGAAAATCCAGCTGAAATACGGTTTCCACTAGACGGCGCGGGACTGATTTCCACCCCCGACGCTCTCGGCGTGGACATAAGCCGCGTCTCGATGAAATACAAATTCTGCTGGTCTTTGGAGACTATTGTATTTGATGTGGCATTCCAATATTCGATCGAGAGCAGATAAACACGACATAATTCGAAATAATAGACACCTAAGTGTCTATTTCTGCCATCGATATATAAATCAAACGATTTTAAGTTCAATAATTACTAGATTGATGCAGCAATGTCCGTATTTGCGGTAAAAAAGGCGTTTTACTACCTGATTTTGATGACTTTCGCGAGCACCTCACAATTACAGAAAAACTCTAGGATGTAAACAAATGTCATGTGACCATAGTTCATGATCTGAATTTTATGAATATCATTTTATTTTTCCTTAAAAATTGCGGAAACTACTTTTATGAAAAAGTAAAAATTAGCTTGCATTTATCGTATAAAATTGATGATTTATAATCGATTACAAGTGAATTTTAAGGGGAAAATTACAAAAAAATCTGTATAAATTTAAAATCAAATTGGTAATTTTTGGATTATACATATTCATGAGATACGATATGACTATTCATATTTTTACTCCGATTTAAGACAATTGATTGGTCAAACTTGTTATAGGGGTGTGTTTTCAACTGTCGACGGCAGTAAAGAAAAACAAAAACTTATTCAAATCACGCGTGTCGCGTAGCTAATATGGCCGCGCCGTAGTGCGTCCACGCACAGACATACGTGCCGCGCCTATAACGTGCAGATATTATTTAGGCACACACGTGCATTAAATACATACTCAAACTTCAAGGTTCCACAGAATTTGCAGGGGTCAACCAATCATCACCAAAATCTAATCGATTCTTCCATGTCACTATCCAAACATTCCCTGAAAATTTGGTGCAAATCCGTTCACCCGTTCTCTAGTTATCTTGTACACAAACAAACAAACAAAAAAAAAAAAAAAAAAACAGACAAACAAACAAACATACGGAACCCTTTACATAACCCCCTGCCGATTTCATCGGCGTGGGTAATTAATAACATACGTGTTATTATCTTATTTTTCTCTCCTGTTTAAATATTTGAATTTGGCTCTGGGATTCCCAGGTCATGGGATTCCCCGATCGTGATGTCATTGTCAAGTTTAGAACACGAATTATGTCGGTGCTGTCGTCGTAGGGTATTTAAACGGCTAGCTGGTACGACTGCTGTCCAGTTCTCGCTCGCTTTCAACGAACGTACAACAGTGTTGCTTCTCGTAGCTCGTGCATATAGCAAGTTGATTCAGCATCATTTTATGTCATCACATCAATTCTTCTCCGAAAGCAATCGTTTTGTCTAGCATAAATATTCTGAAGTTATAGGACATAATACATTGACAGCAGCATTATACTATAGCTTCGTAATCCTGTCGCTTAACAGTTAACGTCTAAGATTTCTTTTGGTTAGCAAGTGGCTGTATCCATCAGACTTTTAGAACATCTTGATATCACTTGGACGAAACTTAATTACGCGCAATATGTCTCAGGGAAACGGCTACGTGATACCTTTTGAGGACAAGCTCAAGTGCAGCATCTGTCAGGGGCGTCTGAAGGATGCGCGCGTTCTACTGTGCGGTCACACCTACTGCATGTCCTGCGTCACGGGTGCGGTCCAGGCTAACGGAGGCTGGAACAACATCAAATGTCCTGAATGCAAGAAGTCATCGCAGCTACCACCCGGTGGAGCCAACGCACTCCCGAGGTGCTTCACCACCAACAGTCTCCTTGATGAGATTGCCCAGACGTTCGGCAGTCGACGTTCCTCCTCCTCATCATCCACCTCGACATCATCACAAAGACAAGGTGGAAACCATGGCAACACCATCTCCATCGGGCCGCACGGATTCCAGACCAAGGAAATCTTCCAGTGTTCCGTCTGCTACGACCCGATGGCGGACGGCCGCTACTTGCCGTGCGGTCACTCCTACTGTAAGGGGTGTCTGCTGAGGTACCCGCTGACTGGTCAGGGTCGCATCAGGTGCAGCAAGTGCCAGGTGGAACACTCCCTTCCTGCTGGAGGTGCTGCTGCTCTACCGGTGACCTACCGGATCAACAGCATTGTTGCTGAGATGAGGGCAGAGGACACGGGATCTGAGAGTAAGTACATGACTTTTATACTAATTCGTTGTTTTTCCTTCACTAATAGTCATTCCGGGTGCCGAAATCTGGGGTTACTGGTTATTGACATCACGTATAAAGAATGAAGAAGCGGAATTAACTCACTTTCAGGGCTTATAAACAACCACAAATACTGAACTGCTCGATCGACCAGCATCGTGCTTCTTAAGGGATAGATTATATTGTCCAAATCCACAAATCTTACTTAGAACTCCAGTGGTTCTCCCATACCTTATTGAATTCGTATTAACAATTTAGAAGCATGGAACAGGTTTCAGTTTTTCTAATTTCCATCTCGTTGAAAACAATGATAATGTAATATGATTGAAGTGTTCGGATTTTTAATTATCCACTGGACAATTATAACTGTGTGTAAAGTCAGTGCAATGAGTATCATAATCAGATCACAACAATATGCATTGTATCAACTATTCATCACTTTTTGCAAATGTCAGGTTAGTTACTATATATATCAAACTTTCCTGTCCATAATAGAGTAGCGAAGTGCCGGGAGGTATACGTGCCCCCAATTATTTGACACCCCCCCCCCCCCCAAAAAAAAAAAAAAAACAACAACAACAACAACAACAACAACAACAACACCCACTTAAAGGGGACCACCAGGCAAAGGACAACACATTCTTATATGTTTTGGTACCGTTTTGTGATATCAAATAGATACCCGACATTTTGCAAAGGGTTGTGTAATTCATAAACAAAGCAATTAATTTCCACCACTTACGGAACCACTGCTATTTCCTGGTTCCATACGGGCCAAGCATTTGCGAGTGCGCCAATGCTATTCACGCGTACGTCAATAGAATCCCGGATGATTCATTCGCTCTGCACAGAGCGCTCTGGCTGTGCACACATATAGTCTTCGCAATTCAGACCGCATGAACGCATGGTTGAGAATGGTGATGCGTTTTCCAATTATATATTTTTCTGAAAACATATTTTTGTGAACTTGTTGAATGAATGGAATAGTAGAGATGTTACCTTACTATAATAAGAATATTATGTTTGGGTGGTGGTACCCTTTAAGGGTAAAATCTGTGGAAAAAATCAAGAAGTGTGTGCGGTGTGCATGCCCCTAATAATGTGTGTGCCCCCAATCAGTTCGTCAATGCGTCGCCTCTGTGTCCATAAGACTGGTAAAGTATATATTAGAGGACAAGAAATAGACAAAAGCTGAATTGGGGAAAACATAATAAACGTAGTCAATACTGTAGTAATAAGAAGAAAAATGAAATACAAATAATTGTTAAAACGGAAATGGAGATATAGAAGTAGGCAGAACATCAGCATTCTCCAACATGACATTATATTATTCTAAATATCTTTCTCCATCATGTTAATTTCTCCAATGTATACAGCTGGTTCGTCGGGCAGAGTAGCCAACGGGCATGCAGTGCCGGTCGGCAGGCACTCCGCTTCGCAATCGACAACTACGATGATGGAAGACGTCGATGAGGCCAAGCGACGCGCACAGGCTCAGATCCAGGTCTTCGTGCGGAAAAA